>JANCMA020400654.1:0-11198 GCA_024336925.2 Zoanthus solanderi
ATGCTGCTGAAAATAAATAGCAAAACAGTTACTGTTCATCAGCAGGATACCTAAATTGTGTGCAATTCTACAATTGATTTTGGCTCCATCAAAAAAATTATAATTATAATAAAATTTAGATTTTTAATGATAAAATATATCATTAACTTTTTGGTGTAAATTGTATATATGTAGTAATTGAATTTGTGCATGTCGATGAACAAAACCAAATATACGGGGTTTGAGAGCCTGTTTTTATTAAAAAAAAATTAAAGAACTAGAATGGAATTTGCTCTTTCGCTACAGATTTCCCTAATTGTACATCGGGATGGAAACGACTAGGCAATACCTGCTACCGAGGGTCTTATCTCAAAGTAAGCTGGTTGGCGGCACACTCGATGTGTAAAGCTTCTAGCGCCAGCCTGGCAATCATTCGCACTGAGGATGAGAACAATTTTGTTGGAAACCTCACATTTCAAGCGAGAACGGCATGGATTGGTGCGTTCCGATGTCGAGATGGCGAGTTCTGTTGGACCGATGGATCCACTGTTTCAGTCAATGTACCCAAGTGGATGAAAGGAGAGCCGAACAATTTTGGGTCTTCCGAAGGTTGTGTGGAAATTGGCTTCAAAAATAACATTACCGCGAAATGGAATGATCTTCCATGTTGGGCTCCACTTCCCTTTGTATGTTCAAGGGGTAAGTTTTACTAAGAAGTTTGTATATAGAAATAAGAAAATAAAATAAAAGCAATATGCGGGTACTATTAACAGTACAACTCACTACTAAAACTACTACAACTATACTACTACTACTAGTATTACTACTACTACTACTACTACTATTACTACTACTACTACTACTACTACTACTACTACTACTTCTACTACTACTATTACTACTACTACTACTACTATTACTACTACTACTACTACTACTACTACTACTATTACTACTACTACTACTGCTAAGCTACTTACAAAAAACATAACTGTAGAGTTGGTAACAAGACTGGACATAATCATCAACTGCAACCAAAACATGTTAAAATGGCTAAACTTGAACATGCAGGGCCAGGGAATGCAAGTGGCGTACATTCAGGCATCAATGCCAGGACAGATGCCAACAAATGCTGGTGGTGGCATAGTTTTCTTGACAGCAGGTGCACCAGGGACAGCCATGCAGGCTCCCACTGGACAGTTTATTGTCCAACAACCAGGACAGGTACAGTATTATTAGAATATATAGAAGATAATGCATGACCATGCATGCAGAGATACAAAATTTTTCCTTGGTTGATAAATATATTGTTAAATATTGGGCAAAAAGTGTTTAACCATTTCAATCCCAGTCAGTTATTAACACCCAGTACTAGTTTCTCCTTACCTAACACATACAAATATAGACATTTGGTAATGAGAAAATAAGAATCAAACAAAGCAAACTACTGAAGATAAAAAAAGTAAAATTATCTCAAACTTGTTCAATGAAAAGTATGAGCTTAAGTTGGGTGAATTTAACAATAGAACTAAAACAAGGTATTTGCTACATTTCTTTTACGATTTAATTTCAGCTTTTGACAAATTTCAGTGAATCACTGAATGCTTCGCTACTTGCTTCTGTAAATTGTCTTCGCGTTTCTTCATGTAAAACTTTGTGTGACTTCTATTTTATTCTATTTGAACTGAATGTGCCATTTTAATTATGTACTTTTTTAATTTAAAGATTTTTGTTTGGTCAAACTTTTGCTTCAAGTTCGTTAAGTTATGTAAGGTGCGCCTTGCGATGCAATGAACTCAGATTGCATATTAAAAGGGTTAGTTACTAGATGTGTGTAGTTTGTTTACAGACACACCCACTTGCTGGCAATATAGTGAACTCGAAATTTTACATAATGAACTCGGCTTTCACCTCGTTCATTATTCAGATTTTTCGTTCATTATATTGCCAGCGCGTGGGTGTATAATATGTAAACAAACTACACACATCTAGTAACTAACCCTTAAATAAAAGATGTTTTAACACCATTAGCAGACAGTGGTTGTCTATTTGTTCAAACCAAAGGTTCATACTTAGTTCGAGTTTAAATAGTGTCTTTCAGTAACCTGAACACATCTGGGTAAATTTGTGCTTTCTGCTCCATGTGAAAACAATATTTTTTTTTTTGATGTGCAATTACATTAGTTTAATTTATGCTTACTATCTGCGCTCTTGACGGAATCTTTTGAGCCATTGCTTAAAACACAGATGAATAATTAAGTTTTTTTCCCTTGGGGATATCTTTTTCAAGGGATGTTTTATTATTATTACTATTATTATTATTATTATTATTATTATTATTATATATGTTACTATGGTAACTGAACTACTGAGATAAGGTGGCTCATTGCAATTGGTTAACAGATACTTGATTTGAATATACTTGAATAGCTTTGAAGAAAACTATTGAATGATGTCATTAGTTAGATACCACCAGTACTTTAAACCAACTCAAGATGAAATTGCGGTAATGATTGTAAGAACCAGCTGATTATTAATACATTTGAACCTCAAGTTACCTAAATTACGTACTAGAGTAGATTTGAATGTGGATAATAAACTGTGCTTAAATCCCTTTTAACTACTGAACAGATTAACTTTGTTCCCAGTGATTCCAAGGTCAATTTTATCACATAATTATAATTATAAATAGCTTTTAATTTTTTTTTTGGCTCAATTTGTCAATCGGGAGGGGCATTAAAACAATGAAACCTTTAGGCCCCAATGGACAAGTTCATTAATCATTGAGGAACTCTTAATATTATCACTTGTGCGGGAAGACAAAGAGTCTAGGAATGGGCTCTGTTTGTTTTTATGTCAAGCATGAACAATGCATGCAGAAATTTTGGGTCACCAGTGTTTTGAATTTCCGCCACAAGTTCATGCAATAAAACACAAAATTGTGAAAGCATTTCAAGGTTTTAAATGCCGTTAGAACATGATGTTAACAACAAAATTTAAATGCTCACCACAAAAACGAAATGCATTTTATTTTTTTAATATTTATAGGTTGGGAAACGTAAATATCAATAATTGTTTTATACTTAAATTGACACCAATTTTCCAAAGTTTTTGTACTTTATGGTCAGAAACACTGAGGCACTGTAGCTTAGCCACCGCTGATTGTCTTAATGTAAATTAAATTTCAGTGTAAAAAGCGAAGCATATATGCATGTCCCTGCAGTCTTGACAATTCACATTGAATCGACACAAATCTTTTACAAATTAAAAAAAAAAGTTTCGTTTCAACACTATTATGGAACAGCAGGAGCTGCCTGAAGAAGGATGTAATTTCCAAGAACTTCCTGCTACAGTATTTCTCGACATATAAGTTGTTCCCGGGTATAAGTCAAACCCTATTTTTCAACGGAAAATATGCAACTTTTCTAAAAGTCTGCCTGACAGCAGAATTACTTGGCTTATACAGTGAGAAATACAGTATGTAGCCTCTTGTTTATTCTTGGTTTGTTTTTCCAAAAATGTTCTAATGACAAGCATTACAGTTCAGTTAATTAAAAAAGTAAAGGAAATACTTGTATAGCCAATCAACTCAGAGTTAAATGTTTGTTTTGACTTTGCTTTGTGTAGCCTACGTTTGTGCCAGTTGCTCAGCCGGGGGCCATTCAAGGTTCCATGGTTAATCAGCCCCAAGTAACCACAGCACCAGGTGGTGTGACAACAGCTCAAACTCATCAGGCACAGGTGTGATAAGACGCTGTTAGACGTTGAAACTTTTAGCCGAAACGTGTGTGCGAAACCAGTTACATGAAGTAGTGTTCCACGGTGAAACTCTTGTTTTTATCACCATTTCAATCAACCAACTCCTTTGCCACAAACCCGACATGGGTACCTTCCCCTTTGTGGCCTAACAGTAGGTTTTCTACCCATCACCTTGGTCTTATTTATGCTTACCTTTAATCCCCTAGTTTCCATCTTTCTTTTCCAACACCAAATTTCCTAACTGACTCTTCTGATTCAGCTGTTATCACTAGGTCACCAGCATACAAGTCCCATAATTCTTCACTTCTTTCTGCTCTGCTTGCCTCCAGCATTACCACTACAAATAGCAGGGTAATCACTGCTAATCCTTCATATACTGCCCATAGAATTGCTTCCTTAGGCAGACGATCAAAAGCCTTCTCTAAATCAACAAAGCTAAGGAAAAGGTTTTTCTTCTTTGCTCCAAACTTTTCTTGCAGCTGTCGTAATACAAAAGTTGACTTACCTGACTGGAATCCAAATTGTTTCTCGTAATTCTTCACAATATCTCTAAGCCTCTTCTTTAGGGTTCTCTTATACATGCACCTTCATATACTGTTCCAGAAGTCACATTCCTCAATGTTTGTCCACTATTGGGACATGTCCCTTATCTTTATATACGGTATGGTATAACTCTTGGCCCACTTCTCGCACTCCTGTCCAATGGATTCACAAACCTGAAAAAGCCCTTTCACTCCAGTTGCTCCTGCAGCCCTTATAAGGTCGCTTGTGATCAGATGGCCCCTGTGCCTTGCTTACTTTCATGCTCTTCAGTGCTTGCTCCACCACCTGTTCAGTCACTCCCCATATCGGCCCTTCCACTTTATCTTCCTCCTTTAGTTTTACTCGTTTGTCTTGTTTAACAAAGAAGAAAAACATCTACTCTACCTTTCCATAACTTCCTCTTCTTTCACTTTAAGAGTTCCATTTTCATCCCTGACTTATTTCGATCCTACAATATCCTTCCTCTCTTTTTTCATCTGCTTTGCAATCTTGAATATTTTTTCTTTTCTTTTGTTTCACTAAAGAGATTTATTCCTATCTTTCATGGCTCTATTCGTAGCAATTACTACCGTTCTTTTTGCCTGCCTATTTTTCTCTCTGTACTGCTCGTTTGCTTCCCTGGTTCCTTACTTTCCACCTCTTAAATACTAACTTCTTTTCTTTAACTGCTAGCTGTACTTCCTCATTGCATCACCATATTTCCATCTCTCTGTCTTCTTCTTGTTGTCTCTCCACATACTTCACTGCGGAATTCAACAATGCATTCGACAAGTTAACATCAACATTTCCTCTTTCTATTCTATCCGTCACTTTCATTTCAAACATTCTTCTCTTGATTGCGTTCGAGCGAAGCGAGAACGCATACTAATCATGTCTGTTTCAAGCCTATATAAATATAGAAAAAAAACCTCGATGCCATCGTATTTCAGGGTCTTTTGGAAGGAAGCTTTTCTTTCATGTTCTCGCAAGCCAGTTTAAAGTCGCAGAGGCCTGGGTACTGTCGTGCTAAAGGGCGACATCCCGCGAGAGACTCAACACATAATCTATCTGACTTTCATTACCCCCACTCTTGTTTGTGATGATATGTTCCTAATCTCTTTCGATGAGTTTATAACTTCCAGGTCATGCTCTTGACACAGTCCCAGCATGTTTTCCCCTTCTTGGTTTCACACTCCAAAACTGAAACATCCCATCACATGCTCAAAACTATCACGTGTTGATCCAATGTGGCAGCTCATATCACCTGCCACCATCAAAAGATCCTCCTGAGGCACAAAATGTTTATTATCTGATCGTTTCTCAAGAAACTTCCTCTTTTCCTCTTCAGGCCCAGCTTGTTGCGGAGCATACACTGTAAAGACACGAAGAATCTTCCTTCCACACACAATTGCAATTTTCATCATTGTTTCATTCAATCTTTTAACTTCAATCACCACTTCTCCTAGGTCTTCTTTCAACATGATCCCTTCTCCGTTTCTGCCCTCCTCTGATCCGCTCCACCAAAACTTGTACTTTTCCTCACCTTTATCTACATTAGTTCCTTGGCCCCTATAGCTAACTTTTTGTAGAAATCTGTTATCAACCCTTCTCCTTTCGAACATATCCACTACTTCCCTACTCCTTCCTAATAAAGGCACCTACATTCACTGTTGCCAGTCTTAGTAGATCCTTTCTAACCTCATTTTGTCAAAACCCAAACATTCTTAGCACCCTCTACCCATTTGAAGGTCGCTGGGGACCGAGGACCTTTCTTCTACTTTCTCGACTCATAAGGTTTTAGAGGGGCAAAATAAATGCAGTTCCTTCGCACCACCACTTACCGGGATTGCAGGGCTGATTTTTCCTCAGGGTTTATGACCGAAGTCTTTTCTATACTACAATCCTGGACAAAATGATTGGGACACCTAATTAATTTAGGTTCAAATAGTACAGCAACTATCCTCCCCCCTCTCCCCCTTTCAGTGTTGCAAAATTTTGAAATCAATACATTCCCCAACTGGAAAAAAGTTATTTCAACATTGTAGAGGAGGGGGGAGGGGGGAATTAATTACTTGAGATACTGCGGGACCCTTAAAATTTGTTAATAGTTGAATCCTTGCGTAAAGCGCGACCAAAAAGGTCGAATGTCCCAAATCTTTTTGTCCAGGATTGTAGGTTTTCCACGAGGCAGTGGAGGTTTTTGATCAGGGTTTCCTTCCCCTAGGTGGGCTGTCTTCCACGACTGAAGAGCCCCAACAGCCCTAATGCAGCCCGTAGTACTTGATTACATTTTACCAGTAGCAGGCAGAATAAGCAAGCCTTACCTGACTTATTAATGTGCTCAATATAATAGCAAGATTAATTTTGATTTTGTTTTGTTTTGTTTTTGTTTCAGCCGTACAAGAGTAATGAAGCGCCACCTGCTTATACTTAAAAGATATAACTTGTAAGATATCCCTTTTGGAGAAGAGAGTATTGGTATAGTCACTTATTAGTGTGTACAAGTAGCAGCATTTACATGGTTTTTACCTGGACCACTTAGACTACTAGAATGTGCATGCGCTGGTTGTTTTTATGGCACATTTGGATATAGGTTAGAAAATACCTCGTAAGGTGTATATATATACAAGGCTGAGTACATAGTACAATAACCATCTTTTTAAGAACATGAATATACGTAGAGTCTGTTTAATTCTAGTGTAACTACCTTAAACACAATGACTAGAATATTCACCTACAGGTGACTACATGTGAAGGCTAAAAGACTAACATATTTGCAAGTAAAATGTACATGTATGCACGCATGAAAAGGTATATTTTCAGGTAAGATAATTTTTTTATTAGCCTACACAATAAAGAAATAAAATTACTACATGGCTCCAACGTTTATTTCCGTGTCTGTCGTATTTTCTGTAACTGATATAAAATTACATTATTCTGCATCTTACCAAAGTTGTCAGTTAAGGACTATTTTTTAAAAACGTAAGAATCTAAAACATTCAACAAAACAAACTTAGGAATGTTCACAGTAAAATGACTAAATTTCAATTTCTAACTAGAAAACGTTAATATTAATAAAAACGTGAAACCAGTTACTGCAGCTTAATAACAATTTTTTACACCAAAAACCAAGATTTTTATGCATTGCTTTTATTAGAGACGAGTAGAAGTTTGGATAGTGCCTGGCATTTTGGTGCAAATTTGTCATTGGAAACATAATCTCTTTATTAACCAAAGTAGATAAAAAAAAACTAGCTATTATTACTACCGAGTAAAAGATGCCTGTTTAGAAAACAAACTTACGGTTTGAAGGAGTCGGGTAATTCGTATTTGCTTTCCTAATGACAGGAAACATTCCATATTCAGGTAGCCTGAATATTTTTCTCCGTATATCGAATCCTGTTCCACTTAACAATTCCTGAAATTCATTTTTGTGGTTGGTGGAATTTCTAACCAAGGAAATTTGGCATCCATTTAGGGATTCCAGATACAATGGCCAACAGTTATATATTACATAAAAAACTGATGAGAAGAATTTGCTTGCCATTGAAACAAATAAACATAAATAAGCCAACGTACTTTGCTAGCCACTTGAAAACGCAAAACTACTACCTGCAACTTTCAATATCTTTTATAGGTCCCCAATTTCACGTAGAACAATTATTCTTGCGTTTGATAAATCAATAAAAATAGCTAAAAGATTTATAGCTAGCATGGTTTCCTTCTTTCAGAATCATCTAAAAAATATTTTAAAAATAGAAAAAGGCAGGTGTCTTGGTTGACGGCCTCCTGTCAGAACACATTTCCTAAGATTTTGAGTTAAAATTCAATTCCAGCGCGGTAAGCTATTTTACAGTTCGCACTAGTTCATTTGCCACACTAGTAGCCTCGGTTCCAGTCCATCGTCCCCTTTTCTCTTCTTCCGCATGTCCACATGACCTTCACCAGCACTCACCACCAATAGAGGGAAAGGAAGCTTGGGTTTTAAGTTCTGGAGTTTTTTCGCAGGAGGTTCCTTTTTCTGGGACGCTATTGCACTAGAAGCTTCAGAACGAGTTTCATCAAAAACGGAGAAACTGTCACTTTTTTGAATCGATTCGTGTTCAGGATCCCCGGAATACTGAGATTTCAATGTGGCCCCATTGTGCATTACAGGCAAATACTCCGGAGGGGTAACTCCAAGAGATTCATTGGTCGATATATTTCCTTGGTTTCCTTCTTCTGGCTGGTCGTACTGCGGTGAAACAGAGGTGTTTCCAATTGTTCGAGAATCTTGTACTTGAGATATTGTCAATGCTTTCTCAGCTACACCTTGACCTTCCTCTTCCAAATTGCTACACTCGCCTTCAGACTTCACATAAGCTTGGAAATCGTCTTGGTTAACTTCTTGTCTTGCCGATTCCGCGGTATCTTCATGTTTTTCCAGAGCCTTGTCTTCCTTGCCAGAAACCCTGCTCTCTTCAATGGCTGTTGCTTGCGATGATTTGTGTCCAGTTGATTCTTCAACAGCAAATCCGACAGCTTCAGGGTGCTGTGGTAAGTCCCCTGGTTTAGCGATGGAGTTACTGAAACCCTTAAATTCAGTCAATAATCTAGCGAATTCATCCACCTTGATATTGCTTTTATCGATGTTCCATGTAGGTTCCCCTTTGACGATTTTCTCCTTATTTTCTTGTTTTTCTTCACTAATTTGTGAAATCTGCGATTCCGCTATAGCTGGTAGAATTGAAAAAAAAAAGACTTTAGGCTCACCCTACAGTTAAATGTCTATTAACAGTTGTAATTAGTTTCTAAACTTTTGGCGTTCAAGTGACCGTGGCGTGATACGTTATAGCGGTCATGTTGGTGTACTCTCATCAAAATAATTTTGATTATTTTGTTTCAGGAACCAACATGGCCACTACGCCTATTGGCTTTTGTGCCTCCTGGGATTAAGTGAAGACGCTTTATATTTTTGCCTTTTTTAAAATATAATTTTCATAATCTACAATCCATTTCATTTTATGCAATTAAAATTTTGCTCTTTTCTAACCACTTTGTTAAAACGTGTGAGAAACACAGATTTATTGTATTAGTGTCAATTTTTCAATAAACCAGCCCGCATAATGATGTTCGCTTATAAGCTTCACTGAAGTGTTTCTGTACTCTGTAACGCTATAAATCCCAAAGATTTTATGAATAATTTGTTTCCTAAGTTACAGCTTAATACACGGCAAAAGCTAACTTAGTGAAAGTTCGATTTTGAAAATCACCTAATCAATGATGTCGAAAACTCACGAAGCTTTTACATGGCGTAAATGTTTGTCTGCACTGCTATTGGTTTTCACGTGTATCTGTGTTTTCCAAGATTAAAAGCTTTAAATTAACGATGATTTGCCTTTTTGTGCTGAATAGAAATACAGTTGACAAAATGTTTACATCTCTTTTATGAAAGAAGACCTTTGCGAATATTAACAAAAAATTAGTTCATCTCCCTGCCTAGCTACCTTGATTATCGTTACCTTTCTTCTTTTCCATCTTTTTGAATCCTGGCTGATCTTCAATGAAGCAAAAATCTTCATCTGAATCAATCAAATCTTCATCTTCTTCAGCATACATCACATTGCTCGTTGCAGTACTGTCACTCGGTTTATCTGGGTTGCAAAAAAAATAAAATAAAAACAATGAAGGACTGCATTTTTTACCATGTCGCGATAGGACATAAAAAGAGTTCCTCGTTTAGAAGCAAAGCATGTTTTGAAGGTTTCGGGTCCATAACTTATGGCAAGGATTTAGAAACAAGCAGGGTTCTATCTAGGGTCCTGAGGTCTAGAAGCTTCTCCCACAACAAATGCCCAGCTCTTCTCAGTTTCGCTTTACATTTTCGAACGATTATGCATTATTAATAGCAAACAGTTAAATCAATTCCCTAAACGAATCAAAGAATCAAATTTAAGATTGCTTAAACGGTAAAACGAAAGGAAAAAAATTTCCGTGAACTGGTAAAATTTGCAGATCGAGACACTATATACCAACCAACCGCGCAAAGCAGGCTGGGTGACACTCGTTTCACAAAGTTTTATGTAAATAAGAAAGTCCAAGCTGTAACTCACTGCTACTCCTTCGGAACCAGGAAATAACGAAGCTCATCCGATCACTGCGTTTCCTTGTTAAACATCACATTCCTCATGCCACTACATTTCATAGTCTTATTACCTTACAGATTGAGAATGGAATAATAAGTTGAAAGTGCATAGAGATACATGCCCACGAAGTGCAACCTATGAGTCATATCCCAAAATACTAAAATTTAAAATTTCTTGCAACCATCAGCCTGTTTGAAAGTTTCAAAGGAAGCGTCTATTATTTGACAATGTAGACGAAAGCACCATTGTAGTCTCTAAGGAAGAACTGTCAGTGTGTGCACTTCCATCAAAACGAGCCTGAGGAACACTTTCTTGGTGGCATACAAGCTAATTAACTAATGCCGAAGCTATCGTAAGTTATATTTCTGATTTTTTGCAATCCAGGGGCATCATTACATTTGATAAAATGCGTATCCTCGGTTTTGATGGTGCCAGCACCATGTCGGGTAACAGGAATGGTGTTCAGACATGCCTGAAGTTGACTGCACCAAGCGCTCTTTACATACACTGTTGTGGCCATCTACTGCAACTGGCTGCGGAAGAAGATGCAGAGCTAAAACGAGTCTCGGATACATAATTAGCAATTTTGAAAGAACTTCACTAGTCATTGAAGAAAACGGAAAAACTAAAGGAGATTTAGGTCGAGCTTGAGGGTCCAGAAGTCAATATGCAGAAATCTGGCGATACTCTATGGTAAGCCAGTAAAAGGCATTGGTGAGTTCTTTCGAAAAGATTTATAATTAAAAAGGTGATGCAGAAGTAGTAGTAGTAGTAATAATAATAATAATAATAATAATAATAATAATAATAATA
>JANCMA020400756.1:0-11195 GCA_024336925.2 Zoanthus solanderi
AGGATGGAAATGGATTGAAACTTGAAAAATTTAGGCTAAACTTTGCAAGTTTTGATGCTGTCTCAACAAAAAATACCAAAAATCTTATTATGGTTCTATTTCATTAAATATTTAACGGTTTATAAAGAACATTTTGTGCATAAATAAAACAACTAAGTAAGGACCCAAAAACAACAAAATCAACGTCACATAGACCCATTCTAAAAGCCTGTGTAAGTTATACATTTCTTATTGCTGCAATTTAAAGTTATACATTTCTTATTGTGCTGCAATTTTATTCTCATCATCATCATCATCATATACGGTTTTACGTTCGTTTTACATCCGTTTTATGTCCGTTTTTTTCTGTATGAAACATTTTAATACCTATCAACTTCAGAATTACACCCATGTCTCTTTCTTGCCAATTGCTAAAAAAAATTCTGCAAACACACCAAACTATTAGAACTGACTCATTTGTCATTATGACATAAAAAATTCATAATAAAAATTAAATATGGAGTCAATATTGCCACCTACAGTAAGTAACCTTTTTAATGAAATGTAACAGAGAAATCTAAATCTGAAAATCACCCTTTAAAGGAGTTACTTGACCAGTCTATAAAGTCTAGGTACATTTTTTAAACTCAAAATTAGATCTTTGAAAGTGCCTTATATACCTGGAAATATGGTAGTAATAAAAAAACGGTTGATTTCCTTGAAAAAATAAAACCTGATTAGTTATAAAATAACCTCAAATGCCAGGGTGTGAGTTTTGCATACTTTTCCCATCGCTGGTTTTGTTACTTACCACTTGGTAGTTTCATTTCAATACAATGCACCAAGATCAATTTATCTTCATTTTCTTTGTACATATTCGAAACATACCCTGAAAAATATATCAAAGGGCTTTATGAGCTACCCATTCATGAACCAAAACCAGAATTGCACACAATTTAGGCATCCTGCTGATGAACAGTAACTGTTTTGCTATTTTTTCAGCAGCATTCTAGTTATGTCTGTTCAGATATCTAATGCAGTACTTTCAGGGTTGTTCTTCCGCACCCAGACAATTCATACCAGAAAATTAGCTTTCTATTTCTATTCAAATGCATATAAAGAACAGGATGATTTTATTTAATTGGATTATTAATTCTGTTGTCTCACTCTTACCTTCTCACCTCTTTATAGAATTCTGGTACCTTATATATGGCTATCGAGCTTCTTGATCTCCCTTTTTATGAAGAGTCTCCTTTCTTTACAGATTAAACGTAACGTTTTCTATTACTTGAAAGCGTTTTGCGGAAACATCAGTCAAATCGTAATGTATTCTTCTAATTCCAGCGTCTTTACAAAAACTCGTCTTTGCGATAAAAAGTTCACCAATCTCTAAAGCTAAATTTTTGATAAGAGAAATGCAAACCTATGTTGCTTTTCATATCAATGAATCCTTCAAATCTCTTAACTTAATTAAATTTAAGTCTTCTATGAAAGAAAATTTCTTAAATTCATATTAATTGTTTCATTTTTGTGCTCTAACTGATTGTTTTGCAGTATTTTCTCATCTTCTAGTTTTTCGTCTTGTTTCGTTTGTAATTGTGCTTCGTCTGACTTCAATTAATAATATGTAGTTTGCTGCCTAGCTCGATTAGCTTTCTAGTTATTTCTAGGCAGCATCATTCTTTTATTGTCTATTTTTGTATTTATTTATTATATATGTTCATCATGCAGCATGAATAAATACTTTTGGACTTTGACTTTGGATTTGATCTACCATTTTTCCTTGCTGTACAACAATACTTCATTTTGTCTGTTTATCTTTTGAAGGTTAAAGACTGATTTAATTTTGAGGAATCAGGATATTAAGAGCATTAGTGAGCGACTTCTTGATCTAATGGTGAGTTTGTGCGTTTACCCTCTCATTGGTACTTTTCATCATGGTGTTGTTATACTTTCACTGTAGTTACAATTAACGATAAAAGTCCGACGTTTCGGCGACATCTTTTCGCAATTAGCATAAATTAGACAAAGACCTTAGCGCGAATAGAGTCTGACTGTACATTTAAACACGGTCTTAATTGTTTAATGAGTTACACCTCATTTACAAGACAATCAAACTTGATCGCGCTAAGGTCTTTGTCTAATTTATGCTAATTGTAAATTCTTGATTCTTAGTTACTCTTGTATTCAGTTTTCCTTGACAATGGCGAAAAGATGTTGCCGAAACGTCGGACTTTTATCGTTAGTTTTTACTTGTATATGTTTATCTAAATCACTGTTGATTGTATTTACAATTATATTCCGTTTTTTGTCACAGACGCAGCCCGACTACAATTCCCCTGGTTACCCCTGTTCGGTGCTGGAACAAGATATGCCCGACAACATATCGGACGAGCAGGAAGAGCAAGAATAGCTTCACATCTCGGCCATGGCGCCATTTTTTTCATTTAATTTTTGCTTAAGTTCATAAATGGAATGCTGCGTCGGTGTTTCTACAGAAACGGTGTTATAAATGTATAACTTATACACTGTAGTGAAAAGAATCATGTAAAAAACTGACGTTTCGGACTGCAGGCCTTCGTCGCAGGAAGTATTGCATTAAAATACATTAGAATTGTACAACCATGTACCACTGAATTTCACTCCGACGAAGGACTACAGTCCAAAACGTTAGTTTTTTACGTAATTCTTTTCACTACGGTGTATAAGTTATACTTTATAAAATTGTTCTTACTAAACTTGGACATTTACCTGCACTTTCTTGGTTTGCTTGTATTTTTGTGATTAACAATAGAATACGAGCTCGAAATTTCTCTCGCCTGATAGAATGACGAGAGCGAAGCCCGAGTCATTATATCGATTGGCGACAGAAATTGAGAGCGAGTATTCTATTTGTTTTAGTAGAAATCTTTGAAGAAGAAACAAAAGAACAACAATACTTTTTTTGGTAAACAATTATTGAATTTATTCAAACAACCAATACTGATGATTCACCAGCGAATATTCGTCGAGTGAAACTGTCAAACTGATACTTTTTTTCTTACCTTTGAGATTTTTAGACCATATTGCCTTGCTATTTTAGTTTTCTCTGAAACTTCTTTTTGAATAAGAGCGTTTGATTCCTCTTCCGAAACGTCTTCTGGGCCGCCATTTTAAATTACCTGTTTTCATCCCGCAGGCACTATCTATCATCTGATAGATAGCGAGTATTATAACCAATCAGATTGCAGTATTTGCGATAGATAGTGACTAGATTTCTACTAAAGATAAGTAAAACCCATATTGGCCAAAGTTAATTTTTCAACATTTCTACCTACAAGGTCATTAACACAACAAGGAAGCAGGCGCCCTAAACGTCAACTTCAGAAAATCTTTTGTTCATCATTGACTCACGAGCTTTCTTAAAGTATTACCCAAGTTAATTATCAATGACATCAATTGATGAATCATATTTATTGACATTATTACATTTCTACTCTATATACTCTCGTGTAAACAGATTTATACTTTGTAATAATAGAATTGCTGTGGTGTTTCACACAAGCTCATTTTAAGTAATGTTCATAAAAGATTACATTTTGTATCTAAAAATTCCAAAAGCTCTACGGTTTTTTTGACTTAAGTTGTTATAACAGAGCTCATACAGGTATGAAAAACTTGTCATGAAATGACAATTTCGTTTCCTAGGTCTGTAAAGTTTTAGAATTCAAATTGGGCCATGGAATTTATCAAAGCCATGGAATTCGCTCATCTTCATAGATGGTGTTGTACAAAATCAACGAGAAAAGAGGAAACTTTAAAAGTGTTTTCACAAAATTGTACGCCGTTTTATTGAAATGCTTTGTAAATAACTACGTTATATTTTAAAATAAAATTTTATGTTATATTGATTAATATGCTATGAAAGAATCAATTTGTACGAAAATTTGGATTTATTGACAAAAAAATTTGAACAATAAATTGTGCATAATCGTGAAATGTGAAAAGTTCGTCACGGAATTTTAGAAAGTATGAACACGGTATCAAGTTTATAAAGAGATGCAAAATGAAACACAATTTTATTTAAGTTAACTACGGAGGCTAAAATTTCACGAGTATTCTTCGTTAAATACAAATTGGATTGTTATTACAGAGATTAAGCAAAGTGTTTATGTAAACCGCGCGCACGTCAAAATTGACTACGTGAACACAGTTTTTCCGCGTTATATTCTTCCATATGGCAATATAAGGTATTGCAAGTTTGATGTTATTTTGTGAGATATTTTTGTATTTGTTTCCAAGTGCAGCAAAATGATTTTAAAAAATAAGACATCACTTTGTCACTGATATGGAGCATATGCCAATACAGGAAATACTTGTTTTTCCTGTATTTGTATATGCTCCATATTAGTGGCAAATTGATTTCTTAGAAAGTACCAAGTTTGTTTTATAACTTTTGAAATATTTCACAAACGTATTTTCTTACAGTTAAGTTAAAGTAGACAGAGTGACTCGCTAATGTTCGTGACTCGCAAATGCTTAGTGCTCTGTGCGTGTGTAAGAAAAAATTAAGCAAAATGTGCGGCAAAACTGCCAATGAGAGACAAGCTTCTGGGCTGGGTTGTTCAAAAGCTTGTTATATCAAACCCTTGATTATTGTCATGTGAACGCCAATTTTCCAAACTATTCCCGATTGACTGCAGTAGTTCCAAAGCGCTATCTTGCTGATCAGGTTTAGTTTCAAAGCGCTATCTTGCTGATCAGGTTTAGTTTCAAAACACTATCTTGCTGATCAGGTTTAGTTTCAAAGCTCTATCTTGCTGATCAGGTTTACTTTCAAAGCGCTATCTTGCTGATCAGGTTTAGTTTCAAAGCGCTATCTTGCTGATCAGGTTTAGTTTCAAAGCACTATCTTGCTGATCAGGTCTAGTTTCAAAGCACTATCTTGCTGATCAGGTTTAGCTTCAAAGCCCTCTTGCTGATCAGGTTTAGTTTCAAAGCGCTATCTTGCTGATCAGGTATAGTTTCAAAGCTCTGTCTTGCTGATCAGGTTTACTTTCAAAGCACTCTTGCTGATCAGGTTTAGTTTCAAAGCGCTATCTTGCTGATCAGGTTTAGTTCCAAAGCACTATCTTGCTGATCAGGAGTGGGTGAGATTTAACCATTTCAGTCCCAGCTGTATTATTAAATTCTGCCATCTTGAGCTCATACTTTTCCTTGGACAAGTTTGAGAGATTTTTTTTTTTTAATCTTCAGTAGTTTGCTTTGTTTGATCAATTCTCATATTCTTATTACCAAAGGTCTTATTTTGTATGTGTTATGTAAGGAGAAGTTGGGTGTTGATAAATGGCTGGGACTGAAAGGGTTAAACAAACTGCTTTAGTTCCAAAGCGCTCTCTTGCTTATCAGGAATGAGCGAAGTCTGGACCGATTGCTTTTGTTGAAAGGCACTTTCTTGCTGTCCATGGAGGAGTGAGCTTCCAAGTTGTTTGCCTCTTTTTCGCGTGGTAAAATAGTATTGTTGAGATTTCTTGCCACATAACAACAGCTCCCGGAGATTGCGGCTGTACCTTTTCATAAATGCAAAGTACACGACGGGGTTTATAGCAGTGTATGAGTAAAATAAGAACAAAGTAATAAATTGAAGCTCACAAGGTATTCTTATCCCATACGCTGACAAAATTAGAATCATGATAAAAGGGGTATATGCCAGTGTGAACACAATCACCACCACTATTAACATGAGAGTTATTTTGTTGTTTTGCCTTTGTCTTTTTTTGGTAATACTTCTTTGCAAATGTGCGGACAATTTGCGACTTGCTCGACGAAGAGAGCAAATGACTGCGCCATATAGGAACATCAACAGCAGAATGGGAAGAACGTACAAAAACACAAAGATAACAGTCACGTGAATTGTAACAGCTTCGATGTTAAGACTGATATCTTCATACCAAACGGATAAACAGTAAACCCCTCCAACGTTATTGTGAATAAGGCGAAAAGTGTAAAAGTAGTAGGAATTTGACAGGATCGCTATTATCCAGATAACCGTGATGATGAGATTACTTTGCTTGGCTGTGGTTTGTAGTGTCTTTGTCGCAAACAACACACCGCGGTACCGTTCAATTGCAATAAAAATCATAGAAAATATTGAAACCGATGTTGACGTATCTATCGCTAGCGGCACTAGCTTGCAAAGAAAAGCGCCAAACGTACCATCCAACCAAAACAACCCAGCGTATAACATTTTGATTCTAAAAGGAATGGCTACCAAGGGCACTATCATGTCGGATATGCACATGCTACTGATACATTTATCGCATCCGGAGATTTTTTCCTTGTTCTTGTTGATGGCGATCACCACCAAAACATTACCAAGCAAGGAGACGATCAGTAAAATTGACCATAAAGCCGTTATGGTAGTTTTCGTGAGAATATTGTTTGAACATTCTGTAGTATTTAGTCCAGTGTCATTCATGGAGACGATGGTGCAATTTTCGTATAATGTGCAGGACGTTTCTGCAAGGGATTTGTTCCACAGAGAAGTTTGGTTTGTTGTTACCGCCCTTTGATTTAGAGTATATTCCATCTGCAGAAAATGATTTCTGTTAAAAGATTTCTTGACAAGATTTTAAGCGCAAGATTAATTTATCATTAGATACTTATTACCATACCCGCTCTATGCGTATATACAGTTTGTTTCAAGTTCCTAAAAATGTGTGCTGTGTATAAAAATATAAGTAGCCTAAATTCGCTTTAAGTGTCATTTATGTAAGAACCTATTTAGGTTAACTGAAAAAGTCCATGTACTGTCGCACTTTGTAATATCTGTTGCACTTTGTAATAAGTCTTGTCGCACTTTGCAATAAAAAAGCTGTCGCACTTTGTAATAACTTTATTAAAAGGTATTGACTAAGTGAGTTTTATTAATCAAGCAGTACTCCCTAGTAGCAAACCAGGACGGATAGAGGCTGGGCGGGGAAACGAGCGGTCCACTCTTGCTGAATATGTGACGCAGGAGTAGGGCCTGGGTACAAGGTCGCTCTGATTCTTCGCCCGGCTCAATTCAATAGTTGAAGTCGACCATTTTTTCGTTTTCAACACTAAATTTCTTTTCTTTTTTATGGTGCTACAAAATCTAAGACTCAGTAAGATAACAAGGTAATAATCTTTGTCTTTAGGGCAGCAGTTAACACTAATCAGCTGCAAGCAAATCGTATAAAGTTGCTTTTATAAATTTGTAAGTCGCATACTATTTCCGTAAAATTATTTTACCAACTCTTCATTTGCAGCTCATTGTGAAGGCTCCCTGTAAGCCCCGATATCAGGATTTATATATGTAAAAAAGTAATAAATAAACTACAGCATATCCAGTTTTTAGTGTGATATAGAGTGATATAAGCAAGTTCTGGAGTTCTGAACTTGTTGCTGACTGTTGGGCTACGTTGAATGAAATGTACTAGTACTAGACTTTCGATTTACTAGTGTATTTTAGGCGCAAAGTTGTTGCGTCCATCAAAACAAAAATAAACAATGAAGCAATTACTTTAATTAGTATGAGTTTGGAATAAAAGTTTGTGTAAAAAATAGCTCTCTCAACTACTAAATCGAACAGCAAACGAGAAGCGCGGTTTGAATCTTCTCAAAAGATTCGTCAAAAAAAGGAAACGATATCCAGGTTGCTTACTTATGTAAGACAATGTACATGTTTTCAAAGAGAAAAATCGAGAAAGCCTATATAAATAAGATTTAACAATACTGCAGTATAGCTGTTGCGTAATTGCAGCGAAATTATACTAGAAGAAAGTTACGCATAAGTGTGAGATTTTATCAATTCTTCTTGAAAATTGTTTTTGAAAATCGTTTTTAACAGCCCTAGCTCTAAAAAAAAGAAGACAGCTAATATTGGGTCAGCTGAGAATCCATGACCCATAAGTTACCTTCACAATATTAAAGTGTAAGTTACTGAAATGTTAAAACCTTATTTCGCAGTAAGTTTTAGTACAAATGAATGCTTTTTGATTCCCTTTAGCTTTGCTATTTGTGTTCAGTGTCTTTTTTCAAGTTTTTTTTTTCTTTACGTTGTTAAAAATGTCTTTTTCTTTGTTTTGCCATTTTTAGCTGTTCCATGCGTGTGCGTTAGCCGATTTGGTTTAACTTTTTGAAATTTATACTTGATGAAATTGTTATTTAACCCTTCTTATAACAAGAAATTAAAAGGGCTTTTGAATGCTTCATGTACTAGTTTTGGTTTTAGATTTATAGGTTGTTTGAATTAATAAAAATTTCTAGTTTTAGTTATTTATGTCGAAGTCGTTACCTCGCTTTTTCGTTTCTTCTATTTATCTTTTTGATCAAAACACGTAGTAGAGCTAGATTGTGCGATTTATACAGAACAAAAAAAAAAAAAAAAAAAAAAAAAATTACAAGACCTTTTATCTTCCGGCACAGCTTAAGCTTAACTTCGATACGTGAACAAACCGGAAGGCCACTGACACCAATTTGCACCTGTAATCTCCCCATTACATCCCTCCCGCTGTTCTTTTCCTAACTACTACACAACACTCGTTACGATTTTTTAGAATGTTTCTTGAAGCTATTATTACAGACACAAGCGGAACAACCGGTTATTTCAAAGAAAATTCCTTTGAGAGCCACACTTCCCGACAGCTTGAAGTATGTGCACCTAAACTCACAGAACTTCACCAATACTAGAGTCATACTAGCCACATTCCTGTCCCTCCCCAGATTGTAAACCTGCTGCTAATAAAGATACCGCTGACCGATTAACTAACTGAAGAAATTGCTTGCACAACCGATCACCAAGACTATCTATATATCTGATCCAATATTGCAGATCATCTAACCCCGAAAAGGAGTGCTATCCTTAACTTTAATAAAAATTTTCAGACGGACTATAGTTATGACACAGAAACAGTATGCAGGTATAGCCATTGAAATCTGAAAAGACATAAACAACATATCAGCTGCCGAAAATAGGTAAACAGTTACTAAGTTACTAAGGTCTTGATAGTAGCAAAAAGGTGTGTATAAGCAAGAAGGAGATTCAGAAAAGTGCTTAAAAATATTTGAGTTTTTATCGCTCTTTGTGTGCTCTTTAATCTTTGTAGAAAAATGGCGAATGGTTTCACCAATATAGCGGGAATTACATCCCGCTATATTTAAGAGAATCAGGAACTCGTAAAATCTTTAAAACTAAACAAGTTTTTTATTTTAAAAGAAGTCAAAACTAATTTTATTTTGAGATTCGTTTTACAAAAACAATTGTCGGAGTTTTACTCATTCATTCTATTAAACTGATGATGGCATATAAGCATAACGAAACACGTCTTTCAAAAACGTTGTTGTTTTTATTCGAGTTAAAGCAGTTACTGTTCATCGGCAGGATACCTAAATTGTGAGCAATTCTGCAATTGGTTTCGGCTCCATTATACATCCTGTACAATTGAAAAACACAGTTCAGGTGGAGCCACGCACTAAGTGAGCACAGTAACTGAACAACGTTTGTAAAGTAAGGAAAACAAAAAGATGAAACCTTTGACGCCAATAATCAGGCGCGTAGCGTGGTCATGTTTTCGAGTACGCACAAGTACATATGATCTAGAAACCTAAGTAAACTGAGCGAAAAATACTGCGTTCTTTGTTTCTTCTTCGAAATAGTTGTGTGAATACAAGCAAAGAACAAACTGCGTCCTTCCCTTATGTTGAGCAAACTTGGCGCAAGCAAAACATTGTGTTGGTCGTGGGCCCGAGCTGGCGCTTGATCTTTTTGACATATTATGTATCACATAAAACCAAACCGGAAAGATCAATGTGTTCGAATCTATTTTATAGTCAGAGTTAGTGTGACTGGAATTGTCAACAACTTTCTCTGAGCTTCGCTTCTTTGCAACCTCACATTTTTTAATTGTTGGACGCTAGCCAAACAACACTGCATTGTTTACTGTAAAAAAAGTGCAATGCAAAACTAAGTTAGAACATGGTATAGCTTTAGTTTTTAGAATTTAATCAAAGCGATTTTTTCTTCACGAAATCTTAGTTGCGTACAAGTAAAATGTTAAAAATAGAAACAATTGCTAAAAATTTTAAAATTTTCTGGTCACTTCAAGTACGCACGTGCGTATATGCGTATAGCGCGGTACATGCCCCACAATAAAATTAACAATTAAACTCGCGCATGAAATACAATATAATCTTAAATACAAAATGAAAGAGTCCCACTAAATAAATAAATACATTAACATAACTCATCACCTCGAGAGTACCGTGTACCATGTTTAGTGATATAATGTTTGTCCACAGAGCCAATTCCAAGCTGCACCTGAAGTACCTAATAAAGTTTTAATTAGTTTTAAACTCAGGATGACAGTATAATGGCCTGGGACCAGTTGTTTAAGAGCCGATTAGCGCTAACCCAGGGTTAAATCCTGCATTAAATTATTGTTTTGTTTCCAGCCTCACACTCACAGAGACGAATTTGAGATGTAAATTTGGGATTAACAGGAAGATCTAGCTGAGCTGTATTCATAAGAAACGTAATATTTTCATTAGAGAAGCAGTTGCTTCTGTAATTTTTGCCTAAACCAGCAGGGTTGAATTTAACCAACCTTTAAACAACCCAGCCAAGATAGAGGTGCAACTACCTGGTCATTTTCTGATACATAAATTAACAACGTTTCCCAAAAATAATCCTTAATAAGAGAAAAAGAATCTTTTGTTTAGGCAAGGTCAGGAATTATTGTTGAGTCAGTAATTCAGATGTGTAAAATCTTCACAATGTGCGAAAATTAGAGAATTTTACCGCACACGGCTGAGTAAACCTATTTTTAATCACTTTTACCACATGATAAAGCAGTAATTATGCTATAACTATGGAAACACTCTCATTTGAAACATCTAGTTAAACATATCTAAAACTTAATTTTCTCAATAGTAAGTTATAGGAATAGCCTAATGTGAAATGATGAAAAGCCATGTTTATTGCATAGTTTAGAATAATAGAAAATATACTGGATTTTCAATCAACCCTTTATGTTCATATTACTATTGCTAAATAAAAAAACATTTCCCGGTTTCTCATAAGCGCCAGCATTGCTAAATTGAGCCGCTGCATCAACTTTTTTTTTCAAAAAAAAAAATAAAAAATAAAATAAAATAAAAGAATATTATAATTTTCAAACTTACCAACACTTTTATCCAGCTCATTGCTGTCGATA
>JANCMA020400864.1:0-31922 GCA_024336925.2 Zoanthus solanderi
TTCAACTTTCTCTGTTTTCCAGAAATATTATGAGAAGGGAAACGATAGGTATCCCAGCCGTTTGGGTGTTTCGACCCTTCAAGGAGAATTTTCAACTTCGTATCTTCTCTGGTCTCCTTGAAAGCCGTGGTTGCAATGTCAACATATTCTGGGAATGGAGGTTGAGCAGTGATGTTAGGAGTTGCAGAGCTGCTAGCATAGACATTGGTAACTTGCTTGTCGGCCGAAGGAACAGTTTCCGGCTCTTTTTGCTGATCAGGAGCATCGCTGTCAGCTCTTATCTTTTTCGTAAAAAACATAGCGATGTCTGCTGAGGCCGATTTAGACCGTTTTGAAGCCATCAGAACTGACCTGCGTACACCAAGTGAACCACAATTAAGGAAAAAAGGTAAATGTAAAACGCCCCAATTAAGCCAAGGGTTCCGGCTACTTAGTCCCATACAGTTCAATGTTGTACTGTAGCAACTTAAAAAAAGTTTTAAAAATTGATATTTGCTTTATCGCTCACAAACACATTTTAAGTACATGTATCGTCTATACAGTTGAGAAAAAGTGATAAAAGTGCTTCATGACAAGAATAGCATTTGCGGAATTTAACCAGAAGCGTTTGTCTGGTAATTTGAGCAGCTTTTCCTTGACCTCCTTGACCCAATCGTATGGTTGAAACATTTTGAAGAAATTATAACTCAAATTACTTTTTAAGAATAAATTAGAAATAATAAATTGATTCTTTCATTTCATTCTTTCATTGTCTTTAGAGATGTTTCAGTTGCTTCTCGTTACTTTACTCTTGAATTAGAAAATCGGATTTAAAAAGTTTCTTGTAACGATTGACAAATGAGCTGTACATATACATCACGGCATGTAAGTGCAGCACTACTTACCATACGTCTTCGAACTCAAAGCCAAAGTCAGCAAACTTGTTAATTTGACTTTCGATTTACAACCAACTTAATATGAAAACAAAGAAATGAATTTCTTATCAGTTGTCCTTTTTCTTAAAACTTCTGTTCAATGAGAGACGATTTCAGACCATCACTTGAGTAATAGCTGCCGATCCGGCGGGAAACTTTGCTCGCACGTGCACGTTATGTGTACAGATGACGTAGGCAACTGTCTGGGGCCGTGGACTGACTGAAACGTTAATAATTAGCCTTGTCGACTTAGGTCTTTCTCAATCGTCCAACTTCACAATCAGCGGTGGAGGTCGAGCTTTATAGTTTCTTCCTTCGAATTATTCTTAAAAAAAAATTTCTAGGTCAAAATAATTTGTAGGCCCGGGCCTACAGGCCTATGGGCTGGCTACGCCACTGGAAGTGTATCAGGATTTAATGACTATCGGAGGGTGTGTTGGGGCAAATGATATAGAAAAAATAGTTAGAGAAGTGCTAGAGAAAATTGGTGGCCTGAAGGTTGGTAGGTTACCAAAAGCGACCTTTGCCAAATATATGTATTTGGAGGCTAGGGCCTTAGCCCAAAATCAGCTTGCTGAAGAGCCTGTCAATGAATAGGAACAGAATTTGACTTTGTAGAGTGATGGCCCTACTAAATATGGGTATTCTTTTGGTATATGTGACATTACAACTTCAAGTGGGAAGTCACGGGTTCTGGGGTTAAGGGAAATGCATGAGGGTAAAGCAAGCACCCAGTTTGAAACTTTGAAAGAGATGCTTGCAAATATTGTGCAAATAGGAAATAAGCAAAGTAATTCATTAGTTGAAAAAATAATTTCTTCAATCAAAAATTTGATGTCTGACAGGTGCATTGTACAAAAAAGGTTCAATGAATTGTTGCTCAAGTATAGAAGTGAGATTTTGCCTAGTGTTATTGATGGTTGGTCGGAACTGGGTCATTCTGATCAGATGAAACTAAGCAACATGAATGATTTTTTCTGTGACTTGCATTTTGTTATTGGAATGGCTGACTAAGCTGAGGCAGCCCTTAAGGTTTTTGACACCCTCCTTTATGGAAATGAAAAGATTGGGAGCATAAAAACTAAAAGGGTTATATCTAAAGGAGAGTCAGGCACTCTGAGACTCATTACAACCTGTTGTAAGGCTGTGCAGGCAAAAAGGTGCGAAAAGAGTGGAAGAGCAGTACAGTTCCTTACTTTCTTACAAAGTGAGAAGGGAATTGAACATGTCACATTGGCCCCTTTTAGGGGCAACCGGTTTCAATTCGGTTCTTTTGTAATGGTTGTGGAATTTATTTTCTAATTTCCAATCTTTTTGAATTTTTTAACCGTGTGCAGAATGAAAATCGTTTGCCTGGTGCAGTTTTTGATGATTTGAAAGTAAAGTCTTTTGTAGCAGATTGTAGGGCATTAGGTCTTATTTCAATTTTTATTTCAGCACCTCTTTGGAGAATCCCTGAAGACAAAACTGTTCATGTTCTTGAAATGACCCAAAAGTATCAGCATCTTCTTTCATATATGGAAAAATTTGCAGAAAACTCTGAGAAGTTTATGAAAGGGAATGTTGTTGTTTTTAGCAATGTAGAAATTGTAAGAGATGAATTGTTTAAACGTTTGATCAAACCAAGTGATGAATATGATGTTTTGACAGCCCAAGCACTTAAGCTAATTTTTTCTGCTATGGTTGTTAAAACAAAGAAAATGTTAGCAGACCATCTAGAAGGTGACAAATATGGTTTTTCTGCACAGCCTCAAGAGCAGTTGATGGCTAAAACACAAAGTATTGAAAAAACGAATGTAGGTCCAGAACGAAATTTTTGTATGCTGAACAGCTTATGGTTGAAAAGCCACGGGCAACTTCAATTGTGCTGGAGGGAATTATCCTGTTTAATAAAAATCAGACTGGTTCATGGAGGGAAAACCTTCCAAAATCAGACTGGTTCATGGAGGGATAACCTTCCAAAAGATAAAAAAGAATTGGCCATGCAAATGGGAAAAAAAATCAAAATCAGTTCAAAGGAACACATTTGTTGCCAGGCAATTAGTAATTAGGCAGAACAGAATGAAAAAGTTGGCAGAACAAAAACTTCAAGAGGAGAACAAGGCTCGGAAGCTTTGAGTTAAGAAAAAAATGCTAGTGGAGAAGATTGAAAAGATTGGAGGATTGTGGGCAAATGCAGAGTGTAGCAAGTGACAGGCCCGGCGGAACATGGTCCCCCCCCCTCCCTCACTTTTTTGCAGAGCATCGAAAACGAAAATCGTGAATTATTTGTATCTCTTAAAAAAGCGCTCAATCAGCCCCCCACTCAAAATTTCGTTCCGCCGGGTCTGGGTCAACATCTCGAAAATTGTTGACCAGCCGGTGAACATTGCTGTGCTCTGTCACGTTTGAGAGCGGGAAA
Organism: Zoanthus solanderi; assembly: GCA_024336925.2. NCBI lineage: Eukaryota > Metazoa > Cnidaria > Anthozoa > Zoantharia > Zoanthidae > Zoanthus > Zoanthus solanderi. The sequence goes on from JANCMA020400864.1 coordinate 3,316, forward strand.
ATTCGGCGGGAAAATTGGCGGCCGAGCATACTAAATATTTGTTTTTGCAATTTTGACTATTGTTTTCATTTCAAGATAAAATTAGAAAATTAGAAAACTCCATAAACACTCAAAACGCCACAAGGACTACTGTACGTTCATATCTCCACTCTCATTCTTGTAACAAATTTGTTTTGTTTTAATAATTTGGTTTGTTTTGTTTATGCTATTAACATAACACTTGATGACTGCTCCCTCGGGAAACATCTGTTTTGTTTCCCTCGAATGTAAATGTTTCCCTTATGAGGGAAGCAACACTTTTTAAGTTTTTCGAATACATCCATCCAGCGGCCTCAAAATGACAAAAAACCCGGTACAAAACATCAATAAATAACACATTAGAGGTAGATATAATTTATTTCAAACTAGGTAGTAATTTACACGTTTTTAGAGAGACAACATATTTCCCAGCCATTCTCTTATAATACGGAAGCTGTTACTTATGTAGTATTTAACACTAAGTACAACATAGTGGTTTGTACCAAAACTTTCATAGAAACAAGTCGCAGACGCTTACAAAAGTAGAATTTTAAGTTTGGGAAAACTGTGGAACAGGAAGATCTAGAAATAATTATTACTATTTGAAGATGAAGAAATCCAAGTTGGTGAATAATTCTGTTCATGTATATTGATATCCTAATTTTCGGAAAGTTCCACAAGATTCACGACTGTTTTATTTTTGCAACGAAATTTGATTGATGAAATTGGCTAGACACACAAAATTAAAGATAAATAAAACCAATTGATCGCTAACAGTAGTCTTTGAGTAAAAACTTCGACTACGCAATATTTTACATTTTTAAAAAGAAACTATTTATTTGAAAAAATAATTTGTAGATTAGTCTTAGTATGATAGGTTCTTATGTAAAGCTTTTATCTGTCACAGCTTTATTGTTTTTATAATATAATCTAACAAAACTCAAGTGATAATTTGTCGTGCTTGTTTTTTTGCCTGCGGACAAAACGTTTGTTCCATTCATTGTTTTCACTTGCATTGTTATTCATAACTAAACCAAAATCTGAATTTATTTACATTTGGCACCTGTTCACCCAAGCATACAGCGACACTTAGTATTTGCGTGAATCTAGAAACAACTGTGCTCCATTTAAACTTATTAATGTAAAACTCATTGGATTTGGAGCCGTTTGTGGCAAACACAGAAGAACAGCCAGCAACTGCAGGAATCAATGTACTGACGGCGGATAGAAAAGAAATTAACTTTCAAGTTAAATGCGAAACTTTCAATACTGATTAATCAAATGTTGTGAGAATGTAAAACGGCTACAAAATGGCCGGAGAGGATGAAAATACCGACCAGTTTACACTCGAGTCGTTCAGATCGTTTCAATCAGTAACGACAGGTGAAGTTCAAGCGGCAATTACTGGTTATGAAATTGTTGAGGCGAGGAAACGTTTCACCGTTTTTCAGATCAATGTACAGCCAGGAAATGGAAGAAGTTGGTTTTTGTTTCGGAGGTATTCTGATTTTATGAAACTTGATCAAGATTTAAAAGACCTCTTTCCAGAATTTTCCGCAAAACTTCCGCCCAAAAAGTATTTTGGTAACAACTTTGATTCTGAGTTTTTAGAGATGAGAAAAGAAAACTTACAAACCTATTTGCAGTGTCTACTGTGTAATCAAAGAGTTTTGTCATCTCAGGCTTCAACCAAGTTCTTTTGTTTTGACGACCCACCTGGGCCTTACGATAGTCTACAAGAAAGCAGAGCTTTGATTGAATCTTTAGAAGACAATTTAATAGATTTAAGGAATCGAATCGTTCAGTTGGAGTCAGAAATGAAACTCGCCAAATCTCAGCTAAGACAAGCACAATCACAGAAGCATGCTTTGCTTGTTGCACTGAGAGCTGAACGCGTTTTAAATGGCAAGTGCGCTCATGATAATGATGATCAATCGCTTTTGCAAGAATATAATGCACTTGCTGAAGTCAAGACGCTCGATCTTCGCAAATTCGCTAGGGATAATGCTAGAGATCAGGAAGAAATATTGTCACAAACAAATTTAAAACCTCGATATCGCTCATATAGGGGGAGAGGCGCTTTTCCACTCTCAAGCAGCGCAAGTCAGTGGGATATCACGAATATTGAGGTTTCCGAAGGCTTTAAACAAGCCAAGAGCGACATTTTACTATGGAGACAGTATAGATCGATTTCGGATCTTCGCCCGCGAGCACACACGATAGAGGGAAAGCGAAATACTTCGCATTTGCCAAACTGTGGAAAGAAAGAAGTATCGACACTAAATTCCTTCTTGCGCCAAAGTACAGAAGCTCTGAACCAGATTCGATTAACCGTCAGACAAAAACTAGGAAACAGCAAAACTGAAAGTCAGAAGAAAGTTCCAGAAGTTAATTCACCTAACTACGGTTTTGTATCAGATTAATATTTCTATGACATAAATATAAAGATGAATTTACCATTACTGTTTCTTGGGCGTTTGGCTGTTCTTTACATATATTTACACTGCTTGACTTTCAAATGATTACTAGATGAAGATTTTTTTAAAAAATATTGAAATGCCTCTATCGGCGAGTAGGAAAAATGAATGGTTCCATAAATTCTAGATTGAAATTGGATTTGATCGTCGCCGAATGCAGCACAAGAAACTGATGTTTCGGAGCTCTAACGATGCTGAACCCTCGGTGAATCCGATAAGCTTCAACTAAAGCGGCAGCATTTGAACCTTGTATTTCAAACTGCGCGCTTTTCTAGGGAACGGAAAAGCTTGTTATGAAGCTTGTTTGATTATAACAACAACAAATCTTTATTATCATTTATAAATACAAGTATAAATATTCACTAGGGCAGTTAGCTTCGCTATTCTAGGCAGGTAGTGAACTGTTTAATTTATAATTTATAATTTTATTGAGATTCTACAGATAATGTACACATATATACATATACACATACATATATATATATAGACAATAATAAATAATTGAAATTAAAAGAAAAAAAGATATATTTTCAAACAAAACGTTATATAAAGTAAATTCAAATAAGTCATTTTGCAGACTGAAAACAGAAACCTTTGGTTTGTGCATAATTAACTTATACACAAATCAATTTTAGTGTAGCTTTGGGCGAGACTTTTAATTAGTATTGCCAACTCAACATAATTGTCCTGCTCTGAAAGTATTTGTAACAATCTTGTATGTAAAGTTTTTTTAAACGAAAATTTGTGAAGTTTTCGCCATTGTAAAGGAATACTATTCCAAATTTTTGTTCCTGTTCGCGAAAATGAGTTTTTGTGTTTATTCAATCGTGAAAATTTAACATAATAATTTCCTTTCACAGACGATCTGGTTTTATGTGTATGTACCTGATCGGAAGTAATAAATAAACTCCTGATATTTGATGGTGCTACGTTGTTTGAAATATCATGCATTAGATTAGAAACAGACTTTAAATATAGCATGTTAAAGGGCAGAATGTTGGCAGAAAGGAAAAGAGGAACTGCGTGAGACGAGTACTGTTCAAAATAGATGAGGCGCATAACACGTTTTTGGAGAATAGTAAGTTTCTCTATATATTTTTTGGCAGCATTTCCCCAAGCATTAATACCGTACAATAGATGTGGGAGTATTAGGGATCTGTAAATATTTAACAACGTATTTGTTGGGACGAAGTGTCTTAAACGAGCTATAACACCAATTGTCTTACTTATTTTGGAAGCGATGTGGCTGATGTGATATTTCCATGTGAGATGTTTATCGATCAGTACTCCTAGATATCTTACATAATCTTTCTGTTCTAAGAAATTGTAGGTGTTTGTTTTATGGTCAAAAACAGTAAGATTAACGTCATAGTTTAGTCGTTTTTGATAAGGATGGAAGATAATAAAATTTGATTTATCGATGTTTAGAGATAATTTATTTGCAGTCAGCCAATTCTGAACGCGGGAAATTTCTTGGTTGACAATATTCTCAAGTTTTTTTAAACTTTTATCAGCAAATAGCAAATTGGTGTCGTCAGCAAATAAGTAAAATTGCAATTTATCGGACGAATTACAAATGTCATTAATATAAAGGATAAATAATAGAGGTCCCAGGACTGATCCCTGAGGAACCCCAGTCATTGTTATTTCTTTATTTGATATACAATCAGCAATTTGTGTAGTTTGAGTACGGCCGATTAAGTACGATGAAAACCAATCATTAACATTCCCACGTATTCCATAGTGCTGTAGTTTTTTTAGAAGTATTGCGTGGTTTACTGTGTCAAATGCTTTCTGAAGATCGATAAAAATCCCACATGTAAAAAGTTTGAACTCCATGTTAGTTTGAATTTGGTTTACAATATCAAGAATAGCATGCTGGGTGGAATGATTTTCTCTAAATCCATATTGAGAATGATGCAACACATCATATTTGTCAATAAATACTTTTATCCTATTGTACATAACTTTTTCAAATAGTCGGTTAAAGATTGAAAGGAGGGAGATCGGTCGATAGTTTGAAGGGTTGGTCTGGTCATTACTCTTATAGATCGGAATAACTTTTGAATGTTTTAGTTTGTTAGGATAAGTTCCGGTCTGTACGGAATTGTTAATTAAATCAGACAAAGGCTTAGACAGAATGTTTTTTGCTAATCGAAGTATATAAATGGAACATGAGTACAGACCATGAGCTTTGTTTGTTGGAATTAACATAATTTCTGCCTCTATTTCAGAAGGTGTGACTGTATGAAAAGCAAAAGAGTTAGAACCTTGAATTCTTGGCAGATAATTATGAAATGGAATCGTGGACATATTCATTTTAGATGCTAACTTGTGACCGATTGTTGAAAAGTGTTTGTTAAGTATATTAGAAATCTCTGAAGGATTGGACGAAACTTTTTCACTTATAGGACACTTGAGAGCAGCAATGGGCCTTCTAGCTTTTCTTCTGCGATTGATCAGTTTATTAATACCTTCCCAAGTTTTTTTCTGATTTGCAAGATTAGTTGTAAAATATTCCTGATAATATGCCTTTTTGCTTAAACGAATAAGTTCAGTTAGTTTATTCCTGTATAATTTATATTTGTTTTTATCACCTGAGTAGAACAAAGAATTTTTTATCTTTATAGAGCATCGTATGGCCTTTGTTATCCATGGCTTTGATAGTTGCTTTATTTTGCGTTTAGAAATAGGCTTTAAGGGTGCGTGCTTATTTATGGTTTTGTTTAGTGCATTGAAAAAAAGAGAAAAGGCTTTGTTAACAGTATTAGTTTCAGAATTGAATTCATCAAAATTTATCTCCGACAATTCCTTTTTAAATTTTTCTTCCGAAAAAGTTGAGTAATCACGAATATAACTTTTGTTCTTAGACGAGGACTTAGTGTTATGTTTAGTATGAACAACGCAAAACTGAGAAAAGTGGTCGCTTACATCAGAAACAATGTTGCCACTGGTTATTTCATTTTCTACCTTGTTTACAAAAATATTATCAATTAAAGTAGCCGAGTTGTTATAGACACGAGTTGGCTTATCAATAGTGGGTATGAGATTAAAACTTTGAAATGAAAGGAGAAAGTTTTGTGCATAGTTACATGTTTCAGAGCGTAGGAGATTTATGTTGAAGTCGCCCATTAAATAAATAGGTTTTCCAGAATGACTTAGTCTTTCAATTGTTTCATTAAAGTAAGTTTGGAAGCGCTCAGGTGAATTATGTTGTCTATATATAACTCCACATGTTATATTTGCACCTTTTTGCATTTGAACTTCAATCCATAGAGCTTGAAAAGCTTCACTAGAGTATTTTTCAATCACAGTATATGTCAAATCGCTATTAATGTACATTGCAACCCCTCCTGCGGCAAGCGGAGTGGGTACAAATTCAAATTCATAATTTGGCAATGAAGGATCAAAATTCAATGTTCCAGCTTCAGTAATTCTGGTTTCAGTAATTCCAATCACGCTAAATTGATAATTAAGTTCGTTAAGAAGATGAGTTTCAAAATTCTCCTGATTGCGCTTTAAACTTCTTATGTTGGTATGTAATAATGAGAAGTTACTTGTTTCTAGTTTCTTTGTATCTTTGAGAGCACTAAAACTATGCGGAGAGAAGTATTTGGACTGAATTGTGGGGAAGTATTCATTAAAATCACAGGTATCGGGTCTTGTGTTCAGAGAGAAAAGATCTAAATCATGAATGCTGGTAATACATTCTAAATACTTTTTAGTAGGTAAAGAACTATTTAAGCAATTATTGAATAGGCCATGAGCTAAAACAATATTGTGGCTATAATATGGAAGTTCTCTAAGAAGAGTTTTATTCATAGTTGTTTTTTCTTTGAATTTTGTAAAAGTTTGCAAAAAATCAAAATATAATACGCAAACAAACTTAGCTGTAGCGAGTTCTGCATCATGATCCGATATTCTCGCCTTGGTCTGCTGACATCGATCTTGTTCTTGGTCCGTTTATTCGTCCACGGCCGCGTTTATAATACTCGCGATTCGAAGTTTCACGCGTACGCGATCCAAATGCTCCTCGATGAGCTCCTGGTTCAGGAGTAGGCAACATATAACTTGGAGACAACTGAAAAGATTGAGATCCACAGAGCTTCTCTAGATCATGTTGCGTTGAGATCCGTATAATCTTACTGTTCGAGCTTTCTCTTAGCAAAATCGTTTGGTTTTTAACCCAGCAGAATTCATATTCGTTATTTTCTTGGAAGGCTTTTGTTTTCCTCAGCAACTCTTGTTGGTTTGGAGTAAGATGTTCAACGATTGCTATATGCTTTCCTGGGTTCATTTTCAAACCAATTCCGCCAAGTTCAATCTTATTGACTTCTTTCTTTTGTTTTAAAATTTCTTCAGAATATACAGATGACTGAAACCAGAATTGTGTAAATCTCCCAAAAGCTGACCAGAGTATTAAGAGTCAAAGTATAAGAAAAATGCCTTGCTTCCAGGTCTACAGATGAAAGAAATAATTATGCCCAAGAAAAAAGAGTTACCACAGCATCATTATCAGCAAACCATCTACAATATGGTTTACCACTTGGAAGTTACACCCAGTTCCAAAAGTCCATGAGCTGTGTCTTATCAGATTGTCAGGTTGATTAAGTATACAGATTGGTTGAGGGTCAAGTGGACTTGACCGAACGAATCTTCTTTATTTGAGAGGCTGTCAACCAACATCTGAAGGAAATTATCTCACCAATTTTGATATTGAAGATTATTGAAGTTTGGTTGCAAAAACCGGTTTTTACCAAGGTAAGGGTGTAGAATGGCTTGGATGAGAGTGTTTTGAGAAAGCAGTAGGGAGACAGCTGAAGAACTTCTTAAAAAAAAGGACCCCCTCTTAGAAAAAGAAGTTTTTCTTGTACCTTCCAATCCTGGAAAAAGTAAGCATTGATTTTTGTTTGATTGCTGTTCTTCCAAAGCAACACTAGATTCTGGTTCTTGATAGCTTGGAAGGATCATTCATTAAACCAACTGCTCAGAGAGCTGCTGTAAAGATGTGGAAAGGTCTGGCAGAGATTGGCAGCTCAGTTGTAGCAAGTGAGTGGCGTTTTCTGTCCAACAAACCATCGACCATTCCTCAACACTCCAATGACTACGACTGTGAAGTTTTCCTTTGTGCTTATGCAAAATGTCTGGTACTTGGATGTCCTATTGCTGACGACATGGTTATGTTCAGGAAAGCCATGGTTTTTGAGCTGCATCAGGGACATTTGTGTTGAACTGAAAACTATTATTTTAATTTTACAATCTAAGCACAGTAATATGGCAAGCCAAACATGACAAATGTGGGTTGAGTTTTAAATGACCTATCGAGTTTTAGTACTCGATATGTGAGTTTAGGAAATCCCATATGAGAAATGGAAACCATGTTACGAGTTTAAGTAATGATATGTGAGTTTAAGAAATCACCATATGAGACATGGAAATCATGATATGAGAATGAAAAATCGTGGTGTGAGATATAAATTACCCTTTGAGAACAAGAAACTATTAATCGAAAAAAAGACCCATGCGAGAAGAAATTTATCTGTGAGAAAGAGAACTCACTATTCTTGGTTTTCACATGACGTCACAGCCATATGCTAATTTAGTGTCCGCCATTGTTGTGCCCCTCTTAACCACGAAATATATGTAGAGATAAGCCAACTCTGTAGTGTTTTTATCTTCCGTGGTTTTGTGCGGCCGTAATTCGCTTTGAATATCCATGGATGACCACTCCAATACTCTCCAAATATGCTACAACCCTTGAGGGTCGTATAAAAGAGCGTTATATTCAGAAAATTGAAAATATTGGCGTTGATCCGGCGACTATTCAAGACGAGGAGCTTGACATCGAGTGTTTACCGCAAGTAGAACAGTCTGATTTGTTTAGCTTTTTAGTTCTTGAGACAAGTTACTACACAAACGATCAGTTCAAGTGCTACAAGAATCTTTAAGCTTATAATTAAGTGGTATCTGGGTTTGTTGCCTCAGTAAAGGGAAAGTTGATCAAAAACAAACATGTTGTGGCGAAAGTTCGCCACTCGCAACGGATGAATGATCCCCTCGTGGACATTTGGATAATATCTGGTAAAGATGGTAGAATTTATTCAGTACATTGCTTAGGCTGTAAAGCAGGATTAGCTGAATCGTGTTCTCATGTCGCTAGTGTCTTATTTTACATTGAATCATGGACACGCATCCATGGCAAGTTAGCGTATACGCAAGTAAAGTGCACTTGGCTCCTTCCAAGCTATGTGAGCAAAGTATCAGATGAAAGGGTAAAAGACATCGATTTTACTTCAGCATTAAAACTCAAAGAAAACCTTGATATTAAGATTGACTCCCTAGATGATAATGGGACACGAAGTGGCGTTCAAAACAAAACTGTCGGTACTGACGGCAGTGAAACTCACAATAAAAACACCATTGTTTCTTCAACGGCAGAAGACGAAAACCTGTCGGAATTTTATAGAAAGCTCAGTGCCTGTAGCACAAAAGCCGCAATTTTGAGTTTAATTGACCCTTATTCTGACCAATTTATATCGAAAAGTCGGAATGTACCAGTTTTGACAGACCTTTATGACTCTGTTAATTTATACCTTCAGTATCATGAAATGTTGCGAAAGTGTGTGGAGGTCAAGGTAAATATCTCAGAGAAAGAAATTGCTATCGTTGAACAAGACACCCGAGCTCAAGCAAAGGGACCAGGGTTTTTTAGGCACAGGGCAGGCAGAATCGGAGCCTCAGTTTGTGGTGCTGTCTACCATACCAATTTAGCCCAGTCTTCACAATCACTGATTCAATCAATTTGTTACCCACATTTGTATAAACTTAACACCAAGGCCATTAAACATGGTTGTAAGTACGAGGAGACAGCATTCAAGACATATGAACAGCATATGAAATTGAACCATGTCAACTTTAAGATTGAGAAATGTGGACTATTTATACATAAAGACTATCCTTATATTCATGCAACACCAGACTGCTTAGTCTCTTGTGACTGTTGTGGATTGGGTGTTGCTGAAATCAAATGCCCAATTTCAATCAAAAATGATGACTTCAGTGAGTATGCTACTAAGCCAAGCTCTTGTTTAGAGAAATTAAATGGCCATTTCAAGCTAAAGAGAGAGCATAATTATTTCTTTCAAGTGCAACAGCAGTTATTTACTTTATCAGAGAGGAAATACTGCGACTTTGTTGTGTTTTCAATTGATTCATCTGGAAAAACAACCAGTTTGTGATAGAATCAAACCTGACTTGAAGCATTCCAGTACTGTGATAAAAAAAGTTGAGGTCTTTTGGAAAATTTGTATCCTGCCAGAGATGTTAGGGAGATGGTACACTAGAAGATGTGACGTACCTGGAACTGTATCCACTACCGAAACTATTTGTTTCTGTAAAGGGCAGCTTAATAATGATGTTATATCATGCAGTAATCCTAAATGTCCATATGGCCAATTTCACACAGCATGTTTGGCTCTAAGGGATGTACAAATTCCCAAAACATAGTACTGTCCACATAGTTACAAGCTACCTGAGTTTAAAAAAAGTAGGAAAAAATCCCAGAACAAACAACAATTACCATCTTCTGTCAATAATGCTTTTCTCTGTGACACCATTTGTGTTTGTAAAGCTAAAGCAACTTCTGCAGATAGACTTGTGGAATGCCATAATGCCAATTGTGACAATGGTAATTTTTTTCATTCGAGTTGCTTGGGACTGAAAAGAATGCCCAGTAATTCCAAAACAACTTGGATGTGTTATATATGCCACTTCTACTTCTTGCTCTTTACCTGAATCACCTGCAGAACCTAGTCTGACAGATGAAAATGAAAATAGTGACAATGACATTGTAATCACCGAAGTATCAACTGGGTCATTTAACAAGTATGGTAACCTTGCAAACTTTGGCAGCTCGGATTATATTATCAATGATCCTGCTGGATGCCTTACTTCTGACATCTTAAAAGCTGCACAAGTTCTTATCAAGGAGGTTAACCCAATGATTGAAGGGCTACAACGCCCAAACTTGGGTAGAGTTAGAAACTTTGATATTGTATCAGGAGAATTTATTCAAATTTTGCATACTGGAAGTGATCACTGGGTTTGCATAAGTTCAATAGGATGTATACCTGGTATGGTTAACCTCTATGACAGTCTTTATCATGATGCCATAACACAAGAGGTTGAAGATCAGACTAAAGACTTACTTGGTGGACAATTAACTAGTTTAGATTATGTACCTGTTCAACAACAAAACAATGGCAGTGATTGTGGAGTTTTTGCTGTTGCATTTGCAACATGTTTAGGTTTTGGGTCTGATCCCAGTCATTACTTTTGATATTCCAAGAATGCGTTCACATTTATTGGCTTGTTTAAAAGATGGAAAAATAAGCATGTTTCCCACATTTTAACTATTGCATTTATTTTTTCTTTTGTTGGAACATGAACATAAATATTAATAATTATAACAATTTCTATTTACATGTTTTTATCTCTATTCAGCCTTGTCAGACCAGGGTCTAATTCATAAAGACCAACTGTTAATGTTCACATTTAATAATTTTTGTTCTATTCATGTGGTATATAAAATAAATAAATTCTACAAATTATGCTTCAAGCTGACAAAAGATTGTGCATGTAAATTCAAAATTTTATCAATTGAAAACACAATTTGGTTTTGTCAGACTCGTGCATAAACAGGATGCCGAACATACATATACCGGTACCAAACTGTTTTAGCTACACAACTGGGGTGCACTTTCCAACATGCCCATAGTAACTTGAATCTAAAAGATGCTCTGAGACCCATATTGATTTTACTAGAATTAAATACTAGAATCAGCATTCAGTAAATACCAAACTATAGTACATTGAAAGACCAAAGTGCATTGATGTTACACTCCAAATGAATGACAAAGCAAAAAGTGACCAAAATGTTTTAGCTGTCAAGCAGTATTATCATGTGGATATCAAACAATGACTAATAATGTAGTTTGAGCTTGAAATATAATATGCAGTTGGTTAAGAATGCAGATTTTAGTATTCAATGCCTTTTTAAAAATAGCTTTATATTATATGGTAATAATATCCAACAATTTGACAATGTTTTTACTACAATTCTGAAAACAACCCAGGTTTGGTGCCAAAGTCAACACAAAACTGCATAGATTATATTTCAAATCAAGTTTTGCTGGACTTAAGATTTTTGTTAGTTTTAAGACAATTTGAAAATCAAAGCAAATGTTAATCTACCAGAATGCCTTGACTACTTCAGGGATTTTCAAATGCAATTTAAAATATCAGGTGAATATTTTTTAAAAAAACTATTGAATGCATCGGCGATATAAATTTGTGATTGAATGTGATAAATTATCATCGCGATAAAGGAAGCTAGAAGCTGGCATTTCGAGCATTAGCCCTTTGATGCTTAGACAAATTTCTAATGCTCGAAATGTCAGCTTCTAGCTTCCTTTACAGTGATGATAATTTATTCATCATATTCAATCAGTAATATAAAAGTGTTTTCGTTGAAAGAATAATCACTTTCACTGTAGCACAAAATCTGGAACCTGTTTCCCTTTTACAAAAACAAAAACTAATCAAATGGTACTACTGATGGACAGAAATTAACAAGGGCTGAGCAAACTCTCAGAATGCAGTCAACTAGTCGTACCTGGGATTCTAAAGGTCCATTTGGATTAGAATTTAGAAAACCTGTGGGTATTGTACCTTTCAGAATGGTGTACTTGCGTCGCAACAATCCAATTACTCGTTCAACATGTATTCTAACATTAGCACTACCACGAGAATGTTCCACATCAGTTGGATGTAACTGACTCTTTCCCTTGGTAAATGCTGAAATTACCAATTTTTCATGTTTCAAACCGACACTTTCTGTGATTGTGAACCCTCGATCAGCCATCACTGTGTCACCAGGTAGAATTTTGTCCAAAATCCCACAGTTTTCTGTCAGGTATTTGTCTGAGGTGCGTCCACCCCAAGCTTGGGACACAAAAGATATAGTTCCTTGTGGTGAGATACCAATCAGGATCTTTATAGTATTGTGATTCTTGTATGAACTGAAAGTTTGAGCTCTAGCCAATAAATTTGTAGGTTTTTCTATGAATACCTCGAAACAGTCGATTATCACTGTTACTTTTTTGCCAAAATGTGTATTCAAAACACATAGGCATTGTCTTCCACAACTGGTCTCTATCTGGCCAGTAGATAAAACATGATAATACTGAATCCACTGCTGTCAGCCAAGATTTGAATATCCTCGAGACACTTGAAATGGACACATCAAAACGGTATGCCAAATGTTGAAGTGGGACGTTGAGACGGAGCTTCGTTAACACCAGCACAAATTCCTGAAAGCTATTCAGATTTGTAAATTTAGACTTACGATTTACACGAGGAACGACACGATCGAACTTAACGGTCAGAACATCACACGAAGGCAATCCTGTGTAGAAACGAACGATTTCCACAGATTTAAAGTAATCTCTATCCGGTGCTCGGTAAACTGGCCTTGTAAACATATAATTGTATTCTTCACTAACCGGGGATCAGACAGAGGTAGCTTCATCGCAGGCAGAAGTGTTCATAATCAACGAATTGAAAGGCTTTGGGCAGAAGCTAATAGAGTGAGCTCAGCACTGTACAAGGATGTTTCAATTCCTTGAGATGAATGGAACTTTGGATTCACTGTATGAAGTACACCTGCTGGCTCTGCAATATGTGCACATTCCTCGCATCAATGCCTCTCTACATGAGTTCACAAGCCAGTGGAATCACCATGGAATCAAGACAGTAGGCCACCAAACACCCCTAGCATTGTGGTATACTGGATTACTTACTGTTCCTGAAGAATCAGTTGTCACAAATTGCCAGACATATAGAATTGATTATGATGGTCCATTGACTGATATTGAAACCGATAACAATGTTGTTTTACCAGAGTCATAAATTCAGCTTAGAGATCAACAACTGCAAGTATTACACAGTAAAACTGACCCTCTTTCCGATGATGGTAACAATGGCATAAATCACTTTCTGAAAACTGTCACAATGATTGAAGATTTCATTGAGAGTCCCTAATAGAGTCACATGATATAACATTGCAGGGCTTTTGCTCTGACCACCCAGACCAAAATTTTCCCTCTATCCCATAGTCCTGATGACTTTTCTATTTGCCCTTACTTCAAATTAAATGGGCATCTTCACTGGGTACATATTCACAACGACTACATTCAAAATGAGTACACAGACTGCAGTGAAGTAAACTCAAGATTTATTGAAATTATGTTAATAACGTGATAGCAAATAAAATTTATATTTTGTACTCTTTGCACTGAAAAATTATGAATAATTTTACACCCCATCAATAGGTATTCTAACTGATAACTACACTAACAAGAAACGGTAATGCAGGGGGAAAAACACAACATTTCTCCTGTTTATATAAACATGAATATGCTTGTTTGGACAAATCTCTTATTTGTACAGGGTTTAAACATTTAACAATAGAAAATGACAACAGTAACTAAACAATTCAATACTACACGTATACTTGTACTTTAGAAAAAAGTATCCGCTAATATGATCGGCAATAACTGGGTTGAAGGACCAATAGTAGAGGAATCAAACAATATTGAAAGACCAAACCCCCCTCCCCCCTCCCCATCCCATTCCCAAACTATGACAGCATTAGCAGAAAAGTAACAATTAATTGATGTAAAGGCCTAGAAACCTAGAAAGCTAAGGGAAATTATAGTTACTATTAAGTAATTGTCTTTGGTTCCAAGCAATCACCTTACAGAGGCAGATTTGATCTGTAAATTTGGGATTAACAATTTTTTTGTCCTAAAAAAAAATTCTGAGCAGTATCTTACAAGAACCGTAATGTTGTCCTAAGAGAAACAATTGCTCACAATATTTGTTTAAAGGTTACGTGAAATTTAATAATAATCAATTTATTATAGACCTACCTACATGCCCTCCAAACATCATGTGATTATTATTATTATCAACACACATTTATTTAATATGTCTGTTAATGATCTTAATTATTTTATTACTAATACGTCTTCGAGGCTGTTTGCTGACGACACCACTGAATACGCCTCTGATGTCTCACCAAAGGTTTTGCAGTTTATAATTAACTCAGATCTGAGCGTGCTATTGAGATGGTTCAGAATGAATTTTTTACAGATTAAAGCCGATAAAACGCATGCTATTGCCATTGGACCGTCATTATACCAGAAAAAAATCCATCTTAATGATTCTAGTGTTGATACGAAAGATACGCTTAAAATCCAAGATTGGTCCTAGATAGTAAATTAACATTCAAAGCTCACATAAAGGAACAGCTGAATAAGGCCTACACAAAGGCTTCTGCTTTGCGGAGAATAAGTAAGTTCATTTCTAAGAACGTATTAGTTCGTCTCTACAAGGCTTATGTTCTCTCTCACCTAGAGTACTGTAATCTCCTTTTACTGGGAGTAGGTAGTGCCGATACTATCAAAACAGAGACAACTAATTATTTTATATTACTAACTATGTTAGGCTATTCGAAGTCTTTGTCATACGACTACCTCCTCAAAATGGCAGATAACAAGTCCTCGGAGAAACGTAGGCAATTCAAATCTTTAGTTATGTTATACAAATGCTTGTACGACAAGGGGGCACCTTATATCAGTGAAGTATTTAATTTTAAGGATGTACCGTCCAACTTACGTGGGCTTAGCACAAGACTGGATTTACCTCCCTTTAATCTGGAGTTTATGCATCGATCCCTTATATTTTGAGCCAGCAAACTTTGGAATGCGTTACCTCCAAAAGTCAGACAATCACAAGACATTGCGTCGTGTCATCTCTTAAACCTCACGTGGCTTACAGTGTAGCGCTTGAAAATTCTGTAAATAGCTTTAGTTTTATAGGTTGTACTGGCATTATTATTTTATTTTTTTTATTTTTCTATTTTCGCTTTCACGAAAACTTTGGTGCCCCAGGGTGTTACATGTCTAAATAAAGGATCTGGTTTGACTTGATTTGTTTGACAACTTCGCAGCCATCAGAGTGAGGTCGACAAATGCATTTTCAGCCCCCGCATATTCCGTTTGACATGCAAAAAGACGAGTTTTACAGTTTTTTTTTCATTTGGCCGTGAGTATTGATGATGGAAGTAAGTAAGTAGTAGTTAATCGATCTATTTTCCGAAGATACTATGTTGAAGGTGTCTGAAGTTAGTAATAATTACTGAACTGACGGAAGTAATCATATTTCGTATTAAGGTATATTGAAAATTGGATAATAGAAATTTGTGTCCTAACACAAAGACAAACTATATTTTTGAAAAGCCAAATTTCATCTTAACTCCAAATTCAAATACTTGCCCTATCTACTCCTCCCTCCATGTAATACGTCCAGTCCTTGTTGTTACTGGATAGTTGCAATTTGTACTTCGTGACATATTCATTGTGTAAACCACTTCCTTGTGTCGCTATAGCACAGATAAAGTAACTGCTACCAAAGTCGATTTGTAGCCATTCAGCTTGTACTTTGTCTTTCGAAGAAGGTGTCCAGCCCAGGCTACCATTCAGTCTGGCATACCAGGGTTTGAATTTCCAGCTATTGTATGTAGTCGACGCTGTGAATCTATCGTTAGGTATCGTAGAATTGTCGGCGACCCCAATAGCAGTAGAAGAACAATCTGAAATATCCAACATAAATATTAAAGTTATGGCATAGGAATGCGTCAGAGAGGCAAAAAATAAGCCTTGAAATTCTTAAGGACAGGAGGTTCTACTATATACTTCCTTTTGATTTTTCGTTTGAGTGCAATTGGTAAAAATTGATCATGTGATTGGGCATTACGTGTCGTCAGCGTCTCCAACTGTGCTAAAATCACAGCAAACAATGTCATACTAGAAAATATGCATTAATGAAAATGGCCAAGGCCTCACGATGCAGAAATACAAGACGACGAAATTTCAGGATTAAAATACCACCATCTCAAAAAGAACAAAGTGACAGACAACGTGTTTCTCTTTAAAAATCTGAGCTTTCATATACTAAAAACTGCATTTTTGCGTTCACTTTAATGCAGCAAAAACAAAAGTATTTGATTTGCTTTGCGGTTTCTCGCCGACTGTATTTACCAGAGTTGCAGTAGTTTCGAATGTTATGTTGTTAAGCCTCATTTTTGTACTTCTATTTTATTCCAGTCTATTTTAACTACCACATTACAATTATGTATTTGTTTATTAAATTCGTATTTGTTCAAAGTCTTACTCCAAGTTCGTATAGTCATGTACCTTATCGGTACTAATTTTCGCGGGCACTTAATTTCGTGAAAAAAAGGTCAGCATATTTCGCGGGTCTTTATTTTAGCGCTTTGGGTGCAAAACTTTTTTCTTAGGGAATTAATTTTCGCGAAAATGAAAAAGAAAACATATTTCGAGAATTTTATTATTATTTTACACTACTTATTGCTGAAAATCATCAGCTTATAACAAAACCAAATTAAACTATATATAGAAACCGCATCTGTACCATTAGGCATAGTCAAAGACATTATCATCATGCTTAACGTTCTTTGCAATTGCATACATATTTACATTGTACCTTGGTACCATTGGCATAAAGTTTTGGGCCTCTATTCAATTTCTAGGGCGAGCTCAATGTCAGTGAACGGGTCTTCTGGAGGGAGATCTGTTTGTCCATCTAAGAGGTCAGAGATCCCGGCATTCTCCCATCCTTTCGCGACGAGTCGCACACACACAGGACTAGTCAGGTGGTTGTAAAGGTCCACCAACCAGACGGCATGAAGGTTTTAGGACTGTTAGTCTCAGATCCACGTTAACATCAGTGCTGTCGCCTCCCGATTCTATTTGCTGCTTTACTTCGTTCGAGTACCATGCCGTAAACTTGTCCTTCATAAATCTCTTGGCCTCGCCATTGACGGTGAGGTCCAGAGGCTGAAAGAAATGGGTCATGTTGGCGGGCACCGACACAATCGTAATATTTAGCGATGCCAATTTCTTCGAAACGTTTGCGGTTTTTTGGACTTTAAAAACATCCCAAATCAGCAGAGCTTTTTGAGTCAGTGCCAGTTTGAGCTCCTTTCTTTTCCTCTCGATATAGGGGACAATTACTTTATCTATCAAGGTTAGAGTTTCATGTTCATTAAAATAATGTTTCGGATTCTGGGAAATCGCGAATCCTTAATTTTGGGAATTTAAAACCTCTTGGTTGGCTGGCTGTCGTTTTTCCTTGGTATATGACTTGCATGGGTAAGAATTCCCCTGATAAAGTGATAACAAAGGTGAGAGTGATGTTTCTCTTATCAGTAAGACCTTTAATTGGAACTGACGAGGAATTTCTTGCAGCCATCGTCATTCTCCCGACGGAAACATAAGAGCAAGGAATTTGATCCGCATTTATTACCAACTCAGAAGGAATCTTGTTCTCTGTCATCAACTTGTTAATATCAGTGAGAAATATAAGCTTACATTCTTCAAACATTCCTCTGGGAACTGGAGGACGAGTGGTTGTTCCCGCTCGGCGAGTAAAATTGCAGCGCCTGTAAATGGACTTCACCCAAGTCACTGTAGGCTGAAATTCTCTTAAATATGGCGTCTTATTACAATCAACAAGCGCCAGCGCTGTTGCCTTCACAACACAGAAATTAACTACTCCACCTCTGCTTCTAATGCTCTTAAGAAGAGAGATTAATTTACTGTCGAGGTCACGGAGTATTGGTGGCCGCCTACGGGTGTCACTAGGGATAGCAGTGATAGTCGCGCCTATGTTACCTTTTTTCTTCTCCTCGCGTAGTCTCTTCTCATAAGCCTGCTTGAAAGTTATTACAGTACTTTCCTTTAATGTTGGGAGTTCCTCTTTGAAATGATTGATAGCTTTCGAATTACCATTCTCACTGGCACATTTCCTGATCTTGGCGCGTGTTTCAGCCAAATAGTGTTGGTATTTTCCACGTTTTTGTGCTGCTGAAGTAGCCAAGGAACCTTCAGTGGAGTGAGGATTCGCCAAGCTCGCAACGGATGATTCCACAGCATGATATTCGATATTGCCCTAGGAAGTGCTTTCTTGGCTTGGAAAGTAGGCCGGAGCAGACTGAATTTCGACAATTTCCAGATCTTCAGAGGCGTCAGATATTTTTGGACGTTCCGTTATGTTTTTCTTTTGAACTGTGAAACCACAACGAAACAAAGACATTTTACCAAAGAGACTTAAACCAGAACGTGGCCGTCTTCGCAACGCTGTCACGCCAATAAAAGGACCAGGAAGGCTATTGTGTATTGTTGTTGGTTCAACAATCTCAGTTTACAGATACGTGGTAGCTGTCACAATACAATAAACTGCAACAGACCACCCACGGAGTGGAATAGATTAAAATGGCGAGCAGTGATCACAGTGGGTCTATCACGTATTCGTTTAAGTGCGGTCTCCGCGGGTTTCACGTTTATAAAGAGGTTTGGAGTCCGATTGTTGGAGAGCAAATTGAAACGCTGCTACGAGAGAAATAACTGTTACGATCGCTATGCTACTGCCGCGACCAAGCGCCTTCGAGGCCGTCTTGCCGACTCTACAGTTGGTCACTTGCCTAGAGAAATTTCCAGAGCAACACGGTTTTTCCTACTCAGAGGAGGGGTTGTTTGCGCTAACGTCATCGACAACAACCACAGAAGATCTCCCCTAGTGCAAGGAGGATTGGAAATTCCGGTACAAGTTACAGCGGAGATGGATCTTACCGAAAGGAATAAGGCAATACTTGAAAAGTATAAACAAATTGTTGTTTCAAATTACAAAGAAACCGGGATGGACGGCAATTTCGATGACTGTACAAAAGAGGTGCTGAAAGAACTTGAAGATGACGATAGCGATACAGATGAAGAGATTCAAAGCAACACAGATAGTGAAATTTGATTGTTAAACTGTTTTTTTCATCTTTTCTTCTTCATCACTGTTTTCTTCACACATTATACTTTCACATTAAAGCTTGCACACATTATACGTAGGCGTGTTTCTTCATTAAATTGAGAAAACTAGAAATATAGGAGGGTATTAAATTTTGCGACATTAAATTTCGCGGGAATTTTTTTTCGCGTCGCTTTAAGTTCGCGATATTTTTTAAATCGCGAAAATCGCTAAATTAAAGCGACGCGAAAATTAATACCAATAAGGTATCACTCACCTTCAATGTAATGAACTCAGATTGAATATCCGAGGGATTTAAGACTGCGGTAAATTTGAATACTGGACGAAACTGAATGCAGTATTGACAATATTGAAACTACACTTTGCAATAAACCTGTTCATTGAAGCAAATCAATCACTTTGGTTTGCTGCAATATAAATGAAGGCAAACTTGTAGTTTTAATAATACGAATGCTAACCTTTAAAAGCTAAACCCTCCTTGTTGTCTAGGGCTTTGTGCTTTTGAAAATTGAGTCAATAATAAACTCTAAAATTTCGTCTTCTTGTACTTCCGCAAATCTTGCGAACATGGCCATTTTTAATAACACATAAAAATTATGCATTAATGAAATTAGAGCAAAGCTGTGACGTTGTCGTAATGTGAAATCTTATGACCTATATCGATTTTCACCAATCGCAAGTGAGGATTTCGGATAGTAAACGAAGTTTGTATATTAAATATTTAATAAAAGAAAATTAAGTGATTTTACTGATGCATGACACCATTAAAAATGCTAAAACAAATATTCTTTAAAGTTTTTGGTGTCAGAGTAATTTAAAAACAAACGTTCGGGCATAACCCTTTTTCAGCGTATTAAATATTTATTCATACATCTGCTAAAAAATTCAAAATATGTAAAAAAAAAGTTAAAAAATACATGGTTTGGCGCGCGTTATTTCTAATTTGACTAGAGTAAATTGATTTAGCTTAGGAAGTAGTAAAGGTATCACAAAACACTAGTTTAACTATTTGTTTTCTATGAGTTCTGTTCGCGAACTAATTCTGAACAGAGAGTCAACTGCGTGGTTCATAAAATGTTTTCAGCCTTTGAAAATTTTAAGCGCGTGCATGCAGTGTTAAGTACGAATCCTTAATCGCGCTTAGCCAAAGAACAGTATAATTTGTTTTATTTGATGTTCTAATTTCATGTCCAGGCATGTTGACATGGAAACTTTTGAATTACCGCGCTGATATACTAAAACTAAGAATAAAATGCCCTTGACTTTAGTAACACATTGTTATGGCACATGCAGTTTACATATGCACATTCAAATAACTTTTCAGATTCAACTTCAGAGAACTTTATGTCACTAATTCAGCAAAATGCTTATTCTTAAAAAAAAAGTTAAGAAAAGGAAATTTTATTTTCAGTAAAACTTCGAAACGGTCATTTTAGTTGGCCACGTATTTAAATTATGTTACAGAAAAAAGGGTAAAAAAAATTGTGTAAACTTGTCTGTCTATTAAGTTAGAATGTAATCAGAAGTTAGAAAACCAGGGGAAGAGAGATATAGACTTGAAAATGTAAATGGCATTCATAAGGTAGAGTCGCACCATTAAGGATCCTGGTAGCACTCTGAAGCTGCTTTGCGAGTCTCTATCCATCTCCATCCATCAGATCTAAACAAGCCTTAATTAAATTCTTTTCTATTTAACAACAAGGCTGATTATGTTCAACTGCATGCACACGAGATAACAAAGTGATTATCTGTACTACTACCAGTTAAACAACCAAAAATGTTACAAAAGTTTCAAAAGAGTACTTCCTTCAAATGTTGAACTGTTATACTTCAATGCACTCTTTATTTTTTGTAAAATTTAGCTTATGAAAATCTGTATATTGGTCAAAGTATCAAAATACAACTTTCATTTTCTTTCAATTTTCTTTTTCCATTTGCTATAGGTCGAAAATACAAATCATTTAATTCCAAATTCCACGTTCATACCTGTTTTGCTTTGTCCAAAGAGTTCAAGTCTTAAGCAGACCAATCCATGGTGTGTCTTGGGGTACACACGAACATACTGAGCTTGAAGTCCCTCGTAGAAGAAATGTTTGACTTCAGTGTTTCGGTCATAATTTCCTTGAAATATCTTGTATTAAAAAAAGGAAAATAACAGCATTTGGTGATTCATTCCGAAATTAGTGATTGCAGACCTAATTATTTTTTGACTCGATATTACTACGGGAATTATCCTTAAGAACCAAAATAGCAAAGTAGTAAGCACGTTGTAATTGGTCAAATGACAAATGAAGTGTGGTTTATTGTGCAAGTAAACCACAGCTAAAAAGCCAAAAACACTATGGGTAAAGTTATTTCATAAAACAATAAAACACACTTTTTTATGGGTTTACCAGCATAATTAACGGCACAAAATCATTCGTGGAATCGACAAATATTCACTAGTAAAAACATAAAACGTACTTATAAAAAAAGTGTATCCCACGAAGTTTATGTGAAACAGTGGTGGGTGGATAAATTCCGAGATACGTTGCCTCGAGGTATGTATTTTAAAACGGTCTCTGTCGAATAGATTTTATAACCATCTCAATCTCAAAGACAAAGAAAATCTGTGTAATGAAGATAATGCAACAACTGATCCTGGAAAAAAAAGTGTTAAATGTCCATATTTTAGTATCGAGAAATGTAAAAATTGATACTTGAAAATGGTAGCGAAAGACTTAGATCATCATGAAATGTTTATCAATTCTTTATTTACAGTGTTCATCGTGAATTTATTAAAACCTTTTTCAAAAAAACATTTGTTAGAAACCTTGTATGGTACGTCTTTGTGGTACGTGCCAAAATTTTATTGCTTACTTTGTTTTTCCTGGTACAGGATTCTTTAAAATACTTTCTATCTCTTAGTTAAAAAACTTGGAAAACCTACTTTCTCAAAACTGTTTCAGCTCCTTTTAAATTTAAGCTGACGCGTACCCTTACCGTATTTGGAGATTATGATATATTTAAGGTCATAGAACATAACTAAGCCAAAAAATTATCCGATGATCCAGTTTTTAATAAATATTATTAGTATATACCAGCTTGGCTACGCGCAGCTTGATTACTTTAGAAATGGTAAGTGTGAGAAGCATTTAGTTTACCTCCCAAACAGTACATGATGACAACGAACAAAATGGCGGACGAAAAAGTCGATATAAGTCCGGCGATTATTTAAAATAATCTTTTGTCTGTATTAAAATTGGACTCACTCGCTTCGTTTGGGGTAACCTATTCTTTTGAATTTTCAACTCAAAGACGAGGATAGCCAGGCTAATTGGAATAAATACAAAAGAATTTTAAAAAAGTCGCCATTTATGAAAGTGGTCTATGGCCTCATGTGAATCGAATTGACAGTACAGAAACCAGAAATAAACGCCCACTGTATATAAGTTGTGTGTAACAATTTTTTTTCAGCCAAAATCACAAAGACCTGCAAAGCGTTTTAATCTGTCTTCTTACCACATCCTGTCCCTTTTCCGTATATGGTTTCCATATACTTTTGTCTTCAGACGACTTTATTTGATAAGTTTTCACCCACTGATCTCCTTGAGAGTTTCCCTGAGTGGCTACAGCACAAAGGATATAAACTGAACCCAGATCAACCTCCAGATATGGAGTGGAGTCACTCGATAAAGCACACCATGATTGTCCCCCTGTGTAATTCAGACGGCCATTACTGGCTGGTGAACTGGCGTTGAAATCTGAACTGCTTGAGAATTTACTATTGGCAATTTTTGCACCGTCAGTCAATCCAACAGCGTCGTCTTCACAGCCACCTTTTAAAATAAAAGGGATTTTAAAATCAGTACATTAAATATTAAAGTAATAGTAGAAATAAATGGAGAATAGTAGAGTTTGGTTGAGTGTATGCTAGTTACGCAATGCTTTCTAGTGGGATACCGTGGAACATTCCACTTGTCACTTGTACTTTCTTCGTAAGACGTTACACACTTGCCTTTCATAGGCATAGCTACTTTGTCTCATGTGTCAGGTTAAAAAATTAATGCCAAACGAGACTACACGTTTTAACTCTGCAATAATTTAATACTCAATTCTGAAGTATGAAATACAAATACAAGTAAGAAATGGAGTGAAATCAAAGGATTTGCTTACAAATGTAATCCAGTGCATGGACACAGATGAAAAAAAAAAAGAGTCCAGCACGGCAGCAGTATCAAAAATGTATAATCTTTTATAAAATACAAAATTGCTCTTCAGTTTTTACATCAAACTAACCGGAAAGCTAATTCGAAAAACATAAACTACATTGTCGAAAAGTTGGCAAATAGACAACAAAATGCAAAATCTATTTAACATGAAAACAAAAAAAAAAAAAAAAAAAAAGTCAGTGATAGTACAACATTTGAACAAGAGGTTGAAAACACTTATTTAGCCCAAACTTCAACTGTAAAACACGATTTACCCTCATCAATTCAAACTGATGCTAGTCAGTTTCCTAGCTGCTGTCACTAGCTGCTTTCAATTGTTTGACCCATCATCAGTAAATTGCTGATTTCTGCTACGTGAATTAAAATCCATAAATTGAGCAGTTCTTCGTTTTACAATTTTATAGAGAAATCTTTTAGCTTGTTTGCTGGTGCGCACGTACGTTCAACCACTGCCGGGAAAATAGCTCGCGCACACGTCATGGCGGGAATTAAGAAATAAAACATGTTTTCCGTGCTTTTATATCCTGGTGAAAACCGAGGCGAATGTTTTTCCAGCTATCTTAATCCGAATCCAAGCAAAGGGTTTTCTCGCGCAGCAAAATTTATTCCTGACGTCACGTATAAATTACGTGGAGTAAACCGAGTGTTTTAGTTGGCAATGTGAAAAGAAACTAAAAATGGCAAAAGAAGTTAAAAGGTTGAAAGACCTATAGGAAAACGTCGAAGACCTATAGGAAAACAAAAATGGATGCTCAATTCCCTTTTCGGTAAAATTTCCTCAAGGAAGCATACTTATTTATGCATGCAAGCTTATTCGTGCATACCCTTTGTTCCTTCAACAATGACTACTCTCTTGCGTTATGCAACAGAAATAACATTACTTCTTGATAAACATAATGGGTCTTATATTTTTTCAATATGTAGCTGTCAATCATTCTAGGTTTTTATATTCAAAATTTGTTACGGGTTTTTCACTTTCTACTGAAGATGACATTGTGACAATGTCGAAACATGTATAGATTAAAAAAAGTTTTCGTATATCTGAAATGTATAATGCGTCTTATCATTTGCTTCCCCATGGGTTGACCCCCGCGAAACTCAGGAAGAATGATATTGCCTTTATATTACTTTTTTCCGTGCGAGGGAAGGGAAATGTTAAGTTTTAGTAGTGATAGAGTGAACCGTGGGGTAGAACTCAAAAAGCCCATAGTTTCTGTACAGTGGAAGAGTAAAAAAATGGAATATCAAAACTCAACATCATTATTAATGTCACTTTATGGTAAAACCACTGATCCAACGTTTCAGTGTCATTCTGACGCCATTCTTAAGGTATAAAGAAAAACAATAAATAATTCAAGATTGAAAACTTAAGCTATAGCTAAGATATTAGTGTCACAATGCGGTTTTCATGGGATGAGATAGAATGGCTTATGTGTCTGTAAGGTCAAAGTACCAGATTTCGATGCGGGTGTCCTGCATTTCAGTTCATTCTCTGAATGAATTGAAAACGCTCAAAGTTTTCTCGCAGAGACCAGTTAATCCACCATGTTGTAAATATCCAACAGATCCATCTTATCTTGGCTGGAGTTTTGGTTCTGGGGTTAAAACTGTCAGTGCTAGTCATGCTAGGCAACAATATTTTCTAGTAACTAAATTCAGTCTTTAAATTCTTTTAAACAAAGTATTCTCTTCCCAGCTCTCATAATTAGTCTGAAACACTTTCAGTTGAAGCCACAACATTTCTATATAATTTCTTATGTTTTTATGATGATTGATCAAAACCTTTTATTCGAACCATTAGGCATCACTGTAGAACTGAAACTAAAAATTGAGATTATTTTGTATCAAGGCCAAGGGGGAAATCAGTGATACTTAACTTGCAGCTGCAAGAACTTTCACTATTAAAAAGAAACTTTAAATCCTTCCTGCCTTACAGAAACTATGTAGCACTCATATAAGAATATATACTACTTTACATGACGTAAATTCCAGGCGACATTAGTCATTACAACCTAGCGAATTGGATTCAATTTACTATATATGTGCATTTTTTTCAATTTTTGTATTTTCCTGTCTTGCGTTTTTTATTAAAAATATTCAAACTAATCAAATTACGCAAGTTTTTATTACAACTACACAATATCGTGAGTTCGTAGAATTCGGTTCAATAAATCTTACACTGAAGTTCGGAAAACGAAAACTTTATACTTCCGGGATTGACTACTTCTGCTTCAAGTGTTAGAAATTTTGAACGAAATCTTAGATAGCTAAAGAAACCAAATTTCAAATTTTTGGGATTTTGGAATTTAAGAGTATAACTAGAAAAGATATTGACACAGCAAAACTTGAACATGTTTATAATTGCATAACAAAATGGAAATGTTACGACTTGTTGATAAGCTGTATATTTCACTGAACAAACTGATGGAAGATTACTTATTATTACTAGCTGTCATTATACACTTTAGTCAAGAGTCACTTAAACAGCTCAACATTATGTTGTCTTAGATTCTTACTGAATTTGAAAAGCTCAGCAACATAAAATTCAGCTGAAACATTTAGATCAGCTGAGTAAAAATTAAACAACTTTAACATTTCGTCATAAAAACAGTTTTCCAATTAATTCTACATATCAGTGCGACAAAGTCCAACCTTACCTGCAGCGAAATTCAGCATAAATGATAGAACTGCTACCCGGAAATAAAGCCTGGTCGAAAGTCTCATCATACTTCAATTTCGGTTTGGTTGCACTCTCAATGAGCTAGCATCGACTGACACTATTTCAAATCGCATAAAACACTCCCGCTGCAGCGTTCAGATGTGTGGTGTATTTGTATATCACTTAGGTAGAAATATACAACATAAAGACACCTCCTTCGTTCACAAGCAAGACCAGAGAATCGGATCCTGTCAAGCATGTAATATGTGACGTCACACAAAGAGAGGAATTGCTTGTTATTATTCCTCATGACAATACACGTTCCTGAACTTTAGAATGGCTTTGCGAAATAAGGTGTCTGTGGTAAAATGAGCCTGAGATATATGTAAAATATTGTTCATACAATTAACGTGATGAAAGTCTTACTAAAAGTGCAGGTCTCATTAACAATGTTTCTACCCACCCATTTGATGGGAAACTAAGAAATAAAGATAAAGCGTGGATGGGAAACGGCGGATGAGGGATAAAACGCGGTTTGGAAAAAAAATTAGACAATTAACACAAATATAAGTGCCCATCAAGTGTACATATGATTAACATCATTAATATAGCTCTGATAATGTTGCGATGCAGCAACGAAACGTTAGCAGTAAATTTTATAGAAGTTGAATGGTGGATAACGCTATTCACCGGATAATATTTTTTTAACGTGTATGCACTAAAAATCGCTTGCTGGGCAGTAATGTTTATCTTTAGATTACGTTTTTGATTAATTTCAAATTCCATTGAATGACCGTTTCTAATGCATATATATATATACATATTAGCTAGATATAGTTACAAACTATGCAGTTGATTGATCAGGGGCCAGTTGTACGAAGGGTGGATAACGCTATTCAACGGATAGTAATTTTCTTTCACACTTTTTAAATTAAGAGCTCGATATCTATGTTTTTGTGAATTTTCAAGCGTTTTTATGGCTTTGAAAAAGTTACTATCAGGTGGATAGCGCTATTCACCATGCATACAAACAGCCTCCGGTTATTTAAAGCTTGGTTCCTTGCACAACAAAGGCTTTCGAGGTGGCTATGACATTATTTAAATAACATTTAACCAACAAAATGCTTCTAGTTTTACTTGAGAAAACTTTTTAATAAGGAAAATATTGTCCAATTAGGCGTTTTTTGTTATTTACAGGTCACTGGAGGTCAGTGACAAAACTGTTTCACTCCCAAGGCGAATGACTAAAATGCATGCTATAGCTAAATACAGCGTAAATAACATAGTGAAAATCTTTAATGAAAATTCAGCCAATAAATTTTACAATGCCATAATGTTATGTAACTAATACTTATGGCCAACGCCAAGAAACGGAGAAAAAAAGTAAGCGTAAGAAACCACGACGAAATACAGGGGTTAAAAAGTACTTCCAATTTCAAAACTAGGATAAAACCGCTTAAATGCTTTTTTTAATAAGAACCAGTAAATTTTATCGAAACTAATTGTTCTTTATTTTTTGGCTGCTTCAGCCTCAACTTGTTCTTAATTTGTTTTTATTTCTGTGAGTGGTTTGATGATTCAGTAAAGTTTCAACTAAAAACACTTTCACTTTTTTCAGCCTCAGCCTGAGCTTGTTTTTAAGTTAATTTCCGGCCAATCTGAGCCTCATTGTTCTTGTAAAGTTGTTCGAATAAAAAAAGTGTGTATGTTAAAGAGCTTGTTTGATTCATGACGATCACCTTTTTGGACTTGAAAGTTTGTGTTTACACCACCCAGGTTGAAGTTGAAAGGACGCTTCACAATTTCTGTGTTTCAATTTTTTTCTTTTAACCCTAGAAGCCTCAAGGGGGTGGCAAGGAAGAAAAAATGGAAAAAAATGTCAATTTCTTAGAAACTCTTCTATATTACGTAGTCAAATGCGTAGAGTTGAATGATGCAAAGCGTTTTGACGTCGCACCTGCCGTTGCTAAGATATATAAGGATTAAAAAATACGAAGTGTAAATCTCAGTAAACGCACAACTCGTATTATTGGATTAAAATACGAGTTGTAAATCTCAACAAACGCACAACTCGTATTTTTGGATTTAAAAAATACGAGTTGTAAATCTCAGTAAACGCACAACTCGTATTATTGGATTAAAATACGAGTTGTAAATCTCAGCAAACGCACAACTCGTACTTTTGGATTTTAAAAATACGAGTTGTAAATCTCAGTAAACGCACAACTCGTATTATTGGATTAAAATACGAGTTGTAAATCTCAACAAACGCACAACTCG
>JANCMA020400865.1:0-21095 GCA_024336925.2 Zoanthus solanderi
AATAAAGATTGTATAATATTATTATTGTTGTTATTATTATTATTATTATTATTATTATTATTATTATTATTATTATTATTATTAGGTTGGATAGGTAGACTACCATACAATATTACCACAATATAGGAATCAAGACAAACTGTTGATCATTCTCGTCTTTCATTCTTTAACCGTCACACTTCCACTTTGTATTCCAGTTTTGTTAATGAAATCTTTAAGTTTACAAAACTGATATTACAATTTTCTTTTTAAAGTTGGCTAAGTTACACTCTGAAGCAGTTGATGCACCAAAGACAGGGAAGTACCCAAAACTTCCGCGTGGAGCTGCTGTTGAGGAGTATCCTGACTTCATGATGAAAAGTGACAAACCAAGCTATTCCTCCAGCAGAGTTTTAGGGAAGCTGTACAGAGAATGCCGGTCATTCAAGGAAACTATTGAGGGAGGTCATCCAAGTCAATGCAATTGCCTTGATAATTCTCTTTTGGTCCCAGGCTTCCAAAATTACGTTGAGACTGCGAGGGAAATGTACGAAAATTACACCGACCAGCTACGTACAATTATAAACCTTTATGGAATTGAAAGTGAGCCAGAACTGCTGACCGGGTGCTTTCACAGGCTCAAAAATCGTCTTGGTCGAGAAAAGACTGACATTGCACACATTGTTGGTCTCATTCTTCAAGCAATTAGAGAAAAGTTTAAAAGAAGGTATTTCAAACCAAACAGTTTTAATTTTAGCCAATTACTCAAAGAAAGAATAAGTAATTTTCTGTTTTTATTTATTCATCAGTTCTATATCCATCTAGTTATCTTCTGCTAATAATTTTAAATAGATTTTAATGAATTCATATTTAAAACTATCTTTCTGTTTGACTAGAGCTCATATCTTCAATCATATTCTTAAATCTTGAGACTGTACTATCAGGCCTAGAAAGACCATATACGAAATGTCGTGTAATATGTAAACACACTTGTAGACCAATCAAAACGCACGTACTATCCAACATTTTTTTTATGAAGAACTATAAAAAGGATTATATACTACATGAAAACTTGATTTTCACGTAGTACACCAGCCTTTCATTTATAAGTTTTTTTATAAATCTTGCTGAATCAAGGCTGGTTTTAGTGAGAAAGAAAGAATGGAGTTTCAGCAAAATCTCAGCGCCCATGGGAGGCATGGTTTGAACTTGGGTTGAGATTAGGTGTTGAAACGTCAGTTAAGAACAAGAATCCAAACCGAGTATACAGAGTTTCTCTTATTTTGAAATTTTAAAGTAGATTAGATATAACCCTCGCTCTGGTTAAGCAACAGTTGTGCTTTATCAGAGTATAGGGAGCTGGACTATTCAAAGGTAGGTTATATTCAACTGTGTGTTGTTAAGCGAAAGTTACAGCAGCAATTGCTTCTCTAAGGAAAAGATTTCAGTTCTTATAAAATTTTGTTCAGATTATTTTGTAAGTAAAAACTGGTAAAATCTCAGGTTTAAAACAACCATTGGCCCTGAGTGATAGTTACTATGACAACTATTAGTCTTTCAAGGAAAATAAAATGGCGACCAAGGATCAGATGGAGCTCCCTGAGTTCCAGTTGCATTTAACTGCAATCTGAAGTTTCAAAAATGTTTTTTTTTTTTTTTTTAAAGTAAAAGTCCATCTTGGCTGATGATATTTTAGAGTATAGAGAAATATTTGTTATTAAATTTATGTTAACCTAGAAGCTTCGAGGATGGGGATCAATTTGACGTCGCTCCCTCCTTGATTTTTTGGCTTTTAAATTTCTTTGCCCCTTGGCCGATTACCAAACGCCTTGTTACAACTATTCTTTTGTTGTTAACACATCTTTTAACACTGATTAGGTGACGTCACAGCTGATGGCGTTACTACAATAAATTACTCAATTGTATGTTGACTTTGAAGTTTCAACATTTCGCCAGAGTGACTAAATACTTACAAATTTATGATAGATTGTAACTATTTTGTAGTTTTCAATCGTTAGATGCTGTTTTCTTATCATTTTCAGTATTATAATTCAAACTTGCCAAAGACAGCCATTTTGCATTTCCCTCATTTGCTGACATATTAACTCAAGGTGTCAAATTGTCATGGCATTAATTTAGTGGACGATGTCCTATTATTATGTCAATTGGCTATTCCGGAATTGCGTAGGGAACTGGGGCGAGTTTCAAATTTTAACCAAGTGATAAATTGACACCACCTCATGAAAGATCACGTTCAGAGTTGTCATTTGACCAAGTTTGATGCTTTTGGGGTAAACAGAGACGAAGTTATAGACCTTGAAACATGGTTCAAAATCCATACAAATGTCTGTAGGTTGAGACAGTGTCCCAAAAACCATATAAACTCTTAAATTTTTTTCTGATTTCTGTGATACTCTTAAAATGGGCAAGCATACGTGATTTTCAACTCAACTTCTTTCAAATAGTG
Organism: Zoanthus solanderi; assembly: GCA_024336925.2. Classification (NCBI taxonomy): domain Eukaryota; kingdom Metazoa; phylum Cnidaria; class Anthozoa; order Zoantharia; family Zoanthidae; genus Zoanthus; species Zoanthus solanderi. The sequence continues at coordinate 2,447 of JANCMA020400865.1, forward strand.
ACCGAATGACAAGATTTTACAGCTGTCACAAAACTGATAACACATTTTAAGAATTTATATGGTTTTTGGGGACGCTGTCTCAAGGTTATAGACATTTGTATGGATTTTAACCATGTTTTGAAAGTCTATAACTTCGTCTCTGTTTACCCCAAATGCATCAAACTTGGTCAAATGACAACTCCGAACGTAATATTTCATGTTATTTCATGTTATTTTATTGGTTAAAAATTGAAACACGCCCCAGTTCCCTGCGCAATTCCAAAATAGTCAATTTAGAGTTGAGATTAAGAAAAGAGCTTACCTTCCTCTTCTGGATTCAGATTGAAATCTCCTACTATAATCATGTCTTTTTCACCTGAAAAGAAACGAGAAATTTGTATTAGTTTAATACGTATTCAGTCTGAAAAACATATACTAACTTAAAAAAATAGTACAAAGTATAATTGTTCAAAAAATAACCTGGCAGTTGTTCTTGTAAAGCGTGGACAATATCCGGCACACGATCTAGTTCTTTCTGTTAAGGATATGCAAAGACAAAGAAGATTAATGTCAAAATTTATTATAAAATAACTTGGATAGTATGTGCGTTTTAATTGGTCAACAAGTGTGTTTTCATAGCAATATGAAACAAAAATGACGTGAGCGATACGACTGGCTGTTTCGAAGTTGTAAGAATTTACGGTTTCATGAATGAAAGAAATTATACTTATGCACTTTGTATATCGCCTTTCTCTTTGTTAATACGGAAAATAATAATTTTATAAAGGAAATAAAACATGTTCTCAGTGCCTTCATAGCCTGGCGAAAACCTCTGTAAAGTTTGTGAGAATTCTCGAGCAGGTGAAAACCCTCGACTGTGTCTCGAATTTTCAATGATCCGCTCTCGAATTTTCACGAACGTTTATCACGGTTTTCAGTAGACTGTGAAGGCACGGAGAAAATGTTTTATTTCTTAAATGAAAACCAGGTAATTCAATACAAACAGATGTTTTGTAAATCAAGGACACACCCAATAAATAACACCTTGGGCAAAATTTGAAGAAAAAATTTTAAAACAAAACAATAAATTAATTGAAAAGGGTGAATTAACCCTTTCAGTGCCAGTTGTATTTTAAATTCTCCCAACCTGAACCCATACTTTTCATTGAACAAATTTGAGAGAATTTGACTTTTAACCTTCAGTAGTTTGCTTTGTTTGATCAATTCTCATTTTCTCATTACCAAATGTCATATTTTGTATATGTTATATAAGGAGAAGTTGGTTGTTGATAACTGACTGGCACTGAAAGGGTTAACATCATTGACAAAACTTTTTTATATGTTTTTTCTTACAAGTCGAACCTTTTTCACTTTCAGGATTCCTTTCAGGATATTTTCATCTCTATATGACTCTCACTTACTTACTTACCTATCATCTTGAAGCAGTTCTCCCTGGAACATAGGCGACCAACAACAAATTTCCACCTTACTCGGTTTGAACCAGCTTCTTCACCTTCTCCCGGTTGTATCCAGCATTTTTCATTCACGTAACAACACTACGCCTCCACGTAATCCTTGGTTCCAAGTTACAGCCTGCGTTGTTATTCCTAGGCTATCTTAACATGTGAACGATCCTCCTTCATATCTGCTTTTACATTGGTTCCTGTTTTGTCCTTTTCCATAAGTCCTCGTTCCTTCATCTTGTCCATCCACCATGTTCTGAAAATCCTTCTCAGACATCTATTTACATATTACTCTAACAGCCATAAATCTGTGCTGCCCAGATTTGAACTCATGAGCTCACCTTTAGAGAAACTGGGCAACCTGCGAGAAATGACGTTAGATAATGTATTTTTCAATTTACGGTGAGTTGTTAATTGCCCATCTCGCAATATAATACTGACTTACAAGGGCAGAGCTTAGCGAGATCGGGTCGAAGGCCTTCATTTACACACAGAGACATGGTTCACTACATAAAAGATAGCAGCCGCTTTATGATCCATTTTGACCTTGGAGATGGATTAAAATTGATGTTCATTTTTACTTAAGGTGGAAAATTAAAGTATCCAGAGAAAAATCCTCGGAGTCAGAATTGACAGCGACAAATAACGAACAGGTGCATCCTGGAGGCTCGAACTCAGGTCCGTACCGGTGGGAAGTAAGAGCATTACCGCTCGTCCAGCCTGGCTTCAAAATAAATAAACTGTACGACCGATATTATCTTTAACTCAAAATAATACCGTTCATTAGCCATTATATTGTTATCATTTAAAACAGTATTTGACAAGATATCACATGTGCGTGGGAAGATATAAATTTTTTCTTTGAATGTTAGTTGAAAAGATACCTTAATAAGCGGCAAAAGGAAACTAACTGTTGATTTCAGCACTTAACGTTAAAACGTAATATGGTTCTCCTTAATATATATGTTATTGTTTCTACATAAACTTGCTTTAATAATACATATTAAGACCATAGCAGATCTTATTATCCGTTTTTGGAGTGTTTTAACATATGTAGATCCAAAGTCGTGAGAGTGGACTGGTTAGGAAACTTGGCAAGCTACAAAGAAGATTACAATGTTTCTTTGTTCATGTTGCGTGCACGGTCACGGTTAGAATGTTTTGTTCTTGGTGTGCTGCTTCATTAGTCTATTGGACGTTTGCTCATTTACATCTCAAAGCCTTTTGTTATTTGTGCACAGTTAACGTCATATTTCAATAGGGAAAAGGAGAACAAAAACATATAACAAAGAAACTAGTCAACAAGTTTCCTAACCAGTCAACTCTACTAACTCTGCTCTCACTGAATGTTTTTGACTATTTAGATCGTAAGTTTTGACATATTTGCATTTGTAATCTGATGATGGTGAATGTTGCACCACAACGTAGTTCACTAATTTTAACATTTATAGTAAAATGTAGATCAGTATTTATTCTTATAAAAGTAAAATAAGCTCTAGAACTAAAAAACATTGAAAGACAACATTACTCTGATGATATTAAAAATGTCATTTTCAAAATATAAATATATCATTTTGACTAACATACCAGTATTAGCAACTCCGTGAACCTTTTGGCAAAAAGTGTCAATTGCCTCGTCGATCAAGCAGACAACTCTACGGATATTATTCCCAGCAAACACTCTGACCTTATCATCGAACAGATACTGTTGCCCATATATGGACTCTCTTGTGTTCTCACGAAAATTAGGAATATGCGCGCTAAACAATTGCCTCAGCGTCTCTGGGTCACCAACCACAATATCTGGATTATTACCATAATACCAGGTGAATATTTTCCCATATTTTTGCATGTGCTCCAACTGAAGGCAATGAAGGTTTTCGGTTGTCTTCCTTCTATAAAAAAGATTTTTAATATATGACGTAGGCTTGGGTCCTGGCCAACTGAGTCTCTCAAAAACAGCATTTCTTCGAGCATCGTACAGAAAAACCAACAGGAAGACGAGAAGGGAGATTATGCAGACAACAGCCATTGCATGGAAACAGAATGAAATCTCCATTGCAACCTGCTAAATGGCAACGAATATATGATTATCATGATTTCCATAATCTCCTTTATATTACTGAGTTAAATTAAATACTCGATCTTTGATTCTGATTCTAGCCTTTCATAGCAACAATCTCAACAACAACAACAACAACAAGAGTTTACTTTGATCAGCCACGAATATGTTTACAGATTATAAATGAAATGAAAAATTACCAGCTCCGCAGATAGCTTAGCTAATCGAGGCGGGCGGCCCACTGGACTCAAATTTAAAATAATTATAATTAATCATAAGAGAAGAATGAAAAGAGCTTATAAATTAAAATAATATAAAATCCTTACTTCGCTTTTTTTAGATAAAAATAAATAACAGATAAAGTTTTTTCTCCCACATTAACAAAGATTTAGTTAAAATAACTGAAAGTGGAAAGACGGAGAGCATAACGAGAACAAATCTGCTCACCAACACAACGGCTGACGACCGTAATATATCAACGAAAAAGAAAAACAACAATGATAATATTAATGATAATAATTATACTAAAGATAATAATAATAATAATACATTGGTATATATGCTCGGGACATATATACCAATTTTTCTGATAAATGTTTATTGTTACAATCCTTCAAAACTGATAGATAATTCAGAGATAATATAAACTTAAAAGAATTTTAGTGTATTTTGATATTTGATCCTTCAATATCCACGAATGTTTCATGAACAAGATGCATAATGTCAAAAATGCAATACTTTATCAATACCAGCCTTACTTTGGCATAGTCGACTTCTTAACTCATAAAGGAGACTTATAAAGCTAATTTCAATACAACGTGACAATTCCAGAAACTGTCGCTGTTTTGTATTTGTCTTTCCAAACAGAATTCGAAATAGTAACAGAAACAACGTTTCGCTGAACCACGTGGAGTACAAAGTATACAGAAGCTAAAACTTTGAGTGGCTGGTCATTAACGATTTAAAACCGAGCTTTTTCTTCTTCACGGTTACACCACAAAAATAACACTGTTTAATAAACTGGTAGCATTTTATTCTTCTTTTCGTTACCATCATTAAACCATAATATGAATCCAAAAGCCACTGCTGGCAATGATGTTGACAGCTGAGCCATGGTCGATCGATGAAACTGCGTTGTGAATCATCGATAAACCATTATGTATGTTTAATCGCAATGACTACTGACAATTGAAAAGTACATACCATTCGCCAAAATACATGTTTTTCGAAAGAGTTTCAAGGTATAAGCATTATTTGATATAGTCTGGATTATAATTTATACTCGCTATATTTTAACTATAATTATATGACTAATATTAGAGCCTCGTAAAACTTCAATATATAATAGAAAAAACAGAAATGTCTTCTCTACTCACTCTGGTAAGTCTTGATATCACGCTGAAATTCTTAAACAACGAAACTGCATGAACTTGCAAATAATCAAGAATCCAGCTTCTTCCTAAACACTCAATATTATCGTTTGACAGTCGCAAATGATATTCATTATATTCACTGAGGGTTTTTTTTAACTGTCACGAAATCGTTATAGAAAAACAAAGTAACGAATGAGAAGGATGAGAGTTCTAACACCAGCTTTTAGTGGACACAAGTTGAAACGCGTGATCATTTTAGCTTTGATCAAAAGTGTAACTCTTCATAATTCTCATAAATGAATTGTGTACTGGCTGTAACTTATAACGGCGAGTTGTTTTGATAATACGCGAAGCAACTAAGTTTGTCTGCAATTAGAAAATAAAGAATCAAGAGAAAAAGCATTTGATATTGTGAAGGAAAGGTGGAAAAATAATTTTTAGTCAATCAATAGACATTTTTTTTTTGTTTTCCCAGGCATTCAATATACTACAACAAAGTTTTTTAAAATTTTCCTAATTTTCCTTTCTTCTCCCCGCCAATCTTTCTTAAATATAAAGTATAATCTATACTGACGAATACCGTGTACAAAATGCCGCATCATGAAGGATCTATATAAAAATTTCTAGAGGAGTGCCAACTTTTGCATTGTTCTTGTTCGGTCCTTAATTCCTAGTTGCTTCAAATGTCCTGCCAGCTTCTTTGACACAGAACTTAATGCACCTACCACCACTGGCACCACTTTTGTCCTTGATTTCCAGATCTTTTTAATCTGTCTTGCCAAGTCTTGGTACTTTTCATACTATTCAGTTTCTTTCAGCAGTATGTTGCTACCTCAGGGAACAGCTATGTCCACAATGATTGTTTCCTTTGCCTTCTTTTTCTGAATCACAATACCTGGCCTCCTGTGATGGATTTCATGGTCTGTTTGGATGGTAAAGTCCCACTACAGTTTTACTTCCTCATTCTCTTCTATGCTTTTGGGGGAATGCTCATACCATTTGTCACTGCACCCAACTCCAAATTCCTTGCACAACTCCCAATGTATGACCCGCCCAACAACATCATGTCTCTTTTTATATTCTGTCTGCGTAAGCTTGGGGTAACTACACAAAATATGCTGCACAGTTTCATCGTGACTACCACACTTTCTGCATTTGTATGATACATTTTGGTTTTCAATTCTGGCTTTTTACAGCGTTTGTTTTTAGTTCCTGGTCTTGCGCAACAAAAATAAGCCCTTCTGTCTCCTTCTTTAGTTCACCAGTCCTTATCCAATTCCAAGAAACACCATAGGTCCTCTGTCTCTCACTTGAACTACTCATGCAGCTGCTTTCCAGAACAGTCCTCAGTTTTTTTCTTCTTCATCCTTTCCTTATACTCTTTTGGTGTTTCAATTTCATCCTCATTCTTCCTCTCCCATGCAGCCTTAAACAGTCACACGTTCCTGATGACTGATGTAGACATTGATATTTCTTTCTTCAGTATTTATGGCATCCTCAACACTAATTAGTCCACGCCCTCCTTCTCTTCTTAGTAAGTACAGACGGCTTACGTTAGACCTGGGATGAGGAGCTTCATAGATGGTTAATAGTTTCCTGGTCTTACGATCCAATTCAGCAAGCTCACTCTTTGTGCAGTTTACAATCCCCCCACTGTACCGAAGTAGAGATACAGCCCAGCTGTTAATAGCCTTTATAACATTATCAGAATTTAGCTTTAATGACAAAGGTTTCTTCACCTCCTAATGTACTCCTTTTTCATACTTCTCCTCACTTCGTCTTGCATAATTTCATCGGCCTCCAACACCCCCAGATGTTCTTCTTCTTCTTCTTCTTCTTCTTCTTCTTCTTCTTCTTCTTCTTCTTCTTCTTCTAATTCTTCTTCTTCTTCTTCTTCTTCTTCTTTTTCTTTTTATATTTCAGTAATAAAACAATTATCGAAGACTCTGCCATTTTCAATACAGCACTGTCAATAGTGCTGGTATGAAATAAAGGCACGTTTGTAACGTTGTCGACACGTAATGTAAAATCACGTGATCGATTTTGACCTATTGCGTGCGCGGATTTTGGACAGTGAACGAACGCTGCTTTGATATTAAAATTTCTTTTAACACGAGCTTGGTTATTTGTTTGTTCGCAGTACCAAGTTTAGTCCTATGGAAAAACTCTTGCTCCTGAAAACAACATTTGAGAAGATCAATGAGGTATAGTTAATGAGACAATTGTACATTCAGGAACATAGTCTAGTGATACGTACAGTGAGACAATCCAACCAATTTGAAATTTGAGGTCGATATTGCAGTAAAGGTTTTTCTGTAATGCAAAGATCAGAACATATCTTATTTAGGAACCTACTAAAAACCGCTTTTGCGAGTAGCCCTCCTGTCTAAATATCATCATTATTATTATATTATTGTTATATTATTATTCTTAATTATCTTACTGATAATGTCAGCGAGTTTCTGTAACCATAATAAAAGCAATTAAAACTTGATTAAATAGTGCACATAAGGTGTGTATAACTCTGTGGTTTTACAATTAAAATTACAAATTAAGGAAGCCCTTCACATTGAATGAAAGCGGCGCTCACTTAACAAAAAAGTTTTTCATTTTAATGTAGGTCTCTCAGTGAAATGTACTTTTTCAAACTCTTGTTTTATTGTTCTTACATTACCGGTATTCTCTGTATCTGACAAATCACTCGCCTCTGGTTTTTTTTTGCCATTTTTAATCTATTGTATATGCGACAGCTTATTGCAGTAATTTTCTTAATAACCATTGTTTTTGTAACCTATAAATAACTGATAATTTACTGCAATTTTCACTTCCCACTGAGGATGATCGATGTTCAATTGAAACATAAACGAATAGCTGTTGAAATTGTTGCTTTACCATGTTAAAATAACGCCGCAGTTGGTAAATCCTCTGCCTTTCTACTGAGTAGAAACCCCGGCTTTTCCTAGACTGAAATTTTGTGGGACTTTTTCCGCAAAAGCTTTTCAGCTTTCCACCCTGTCGAGGTTGGTAAATAGAGTACCATAGTCTGCTTGGAGCTAACCTGCGATAGGTTAGTGTCCCTTCCAGGGGGAGTCAAAATCTCTATTAAAATTTAGACACTACACTAAATGCTGGCCCCATGAACCCCCAGACAGTTATTTTGCCTGTCATTTTAATGTTATTTTATTGTGTTAATCAATATATTTCAACCCCTTTTTTGTAGGAAGTTGAAGATTTCTGGCAGGGGGATGAAAAACTTGTTTCTCTTGATGACATCTTCCCAGTTTTTCAGTTCGTGGTTATAAGATCAAGGTAATTATTATATAGAGATTACAACACAAAGATATTACTGGTTTTTCATCTAAGAGGTTTGAAATTTATACTCCGAAAAAAGGAAAAAATCTGAGTTTCTTTTTTAAAAATGTACGTACCGAGCATCGAAAAGTATCTTATCATATGGACGTCCATCTACAGTCTCTGACTATTAAGTACTGCGTGATCTGAGGTCGAACGCTCGACCAATCGCATGGCAGTTTTGCACTTATTTCAAAGTAAAAGTTTGCGTAAAATGAAAATGTTTACATTATAATTACGCATTCAAGAATATCTATTTTCCAAGTAAAGAGTGCTTAATGGCCAAACGCGCAAAAACAATGAATGTTACTCTTTATACATCCCAGACTGCATTGCATTTCTCAATTAGAAATGCAAAGCTTGAATTTCAAGTTCTCTTTCTACAGTTCACAAGAACATTTAACGCAATAACCTTACTTACGGTAATTAATACGTGCTTAAAATGACAAACTAACGTGTGGACAGAAAACCACACTTATCAGCTCATTAAAGGCATAATACTCAAACAATATGGCGGCACGTATTAAGCTAACATGTGCACGCTACTAGACTTGTTATGTGGGATAACGGGTTAGAGCAAGTGACCAGGTTCGGCTACTAAGCCAGATCACTTGCAAGGATGCGATAATTTATTTTTTACTTTTATGGCTTATATGTGACATACGAGTAGATACAATGCGTGATTTGGAAATTTTGAAATGTTTAATCATCGCCGTAAGAAACAATAGCAAAAATGATTTGGCAAAGAGCCAACACTCGAAACGTTATCCTCTCATATTTCTTACGTCCGCAATCAAAACACTTCAGTTTACAGGGCCTTAGACACCAAACCCTTGGTGGAGGGGAAGGGCACTACTCTTACTGTCTGCTAATGATTCCTGGGCATTTTCCGAGTTACTAACCATTTACGTTTCAGAATTCCTCACCTTGGATCGGAGATTCAGTTCATTGATGACATGGTGGATAGTCACGTGCACGTGGGAGAACAGGGTCACATGTTCACAACTCTCAAGGTAAAACCCAGTCCCTTAGCAACCAAGGCGATAACATTTTATTGGAAGTCGCTCATGTTATCCCAGATTCTAATTATTCAGCATCTTTTCCTTTCTGTCACGACCTTGTAACATTAACAGTAAAAAAACCCGCGCACAGAACCTCGATTTTTCAGTTAACCCATAAATAGGTGGTTGCATGTGTAAATGGCACTTAAAAGTGAATTTAGCCTATACCAAGATTTTTAAAATAGGTTCTTATTTTTTATAGAAAATTCATTTCATTGTAACATAGTTATCATCTTGTACAGTAATATAATGCCTAAAGGTGCCGGTATGTACTTAACAAATCATATGCTCAAACAATCTCATAGTCAGTTCTCTAAAATGTCATTTTAAATAAATTATAAAGGTGATCAATACAAAAAAATCTTGTTGATGCTCTAATAAGCAATGAAAAGAAATGAAAATCAAAAACTGTATGGCTTGTGGAATGATGAACACAATAGACAAAATACAGTACTTTGGCTTTAAAAAATAAAAATGTTATATATATGTATAAATATTGAGTGACTTTTAAATGTAAGCAGATAAAGATCTTCGTTCAGCAGTTCCTTCAAACAAATAACTTTTAATACAACTCAAATTATAAGAACCTAACATAAAATATTAGAATGGATAGGTTCTTTTATGGGGGAGGCTTAAATTTAAATTTGTAGCCTAACAGGTTCTTAAAAACGAGGTTCATATAGGCCATTCCGAAATTATATGGATTTTGGGGACGCTGTCTCAACATGAGATATGTTTGTATGCATTTGGAACCATATTTCAAGGTCCACAACCTCGGTCTCTTTTTACCCTAAAAACACCAAACTTGCTCAAATAACAACTCTCAACGTAATCTTTTATGTGGTAGTGCCAGATTATCAATTGGTTAAACTTTGAAACTCGCCCCAGTTCCAGGCGGCGCAATTTCAGAATGGCCTTTCAGGTTTTTGCTGTACTAGTTGTTTCAGTCTTATACATCCCGAGCGTTTTTGATGCTTTAACCCGATGTTTTGAGAATGAGCCTAGCCGCCGAAGTAATAATTCCTCCCCCTAAACAACAGTCATAAGGCCAGCCAGGTGGTGAAAAAGATGAGCACAAATCCCAGCAAATACCGAACGGAAAAACATAAAGAAAAAACGATTTTGTCACGAGCAATCCTCAAACCCCTAAACCTTATCCCTGCTTTGATACAAATCATTATGCAGGAGAGAGAGAGAGAGGGAAAGGGGTTATTTCAGTACCTTGACAGATCTTGTATTTGAATGAAACTTAGTCTTGTCATCTAACTTTAATCTCTTGTATAAAGACGCGCGCTGTTGTTTTGTTTCATAACTGTCAATCAAAATTGCGTAACAGTGCATTTTGCAATAATAGTTTGCTGTTTGGCCTTTACATGCTGACCATTGTTTAGTAATACCAGTTATCATTGTGTTTGTGTTTAAATAGGCATGCTACTTCCAGATTCAGAATGAGAGAAAGCAGTAAAGCTACTTACAATTTCTTCATTGGGTCATCCAGTCTCATGAATTTTGGCTTCTTTGACAAGCTCAAGATGCGTGCTTTCGTTAACGACAAACGCACCAGGGAGTCACTTCAGAGACCAATGACATTATGAATTTACCGAGGATTTGAAGTTTGAGCGATTACGAATCATTTTTCCAGGCCATCTTCCTCTTCCGCCCCATGTTGAAGCGGAGGCTATAGGAATATGTATGATTTTAAATATAGTTGTCTCAGCTACAGTAAAATAATAACATGCACCGTTTTGCTTAATTCTCTTTGAAAAACGTACTTATTCTATTTCCTTTTAACGCCATTTATGCAGTGGCTTAGTGGAACTAGGCTTTCCGCAGAAAAGTGCAAGTATGTCTCTCTGTATGCCTGCATGTATTTATGTATTTTTAAACACGTGTATATATCTTCTTTGTTTTGGGAGTTTTTACACAAAGCTCTTTGTACTTTGATAACACAGACTTTATAGCCGTTGCCTAAGGCTTGCAATGTCGATCAAAACGTAAAATCGGCCAATTCTATTTTATTGAGAATTTGAACACATTTCCAGAACCTATTACTATGAGCGAGCAGAAAGATTTAGAATTAGAATGCTTCGGAAGTAGTTCTCGCGTTTTCAAGTTTGAATGCTGGGGCTGGGAATTTAGGAGAAATTCCTTTTTGTTTTCCGGGGAAGATTCATGTATAATATTGGGAACGATTTACCACATAAAGCCATTTAGTGGTACTTATTACTTCATTAAAAGAGTTCTCAGAGTAGCTCTGCGAAACGAATTGTAGAAGATCATTCTTGGTACTTAATTCAACGAATAATGGACTCGAGATTTTGTTATTCAAATGCTTCAAGGGTGCAAACAAGTTTATCGGGTTCTAGATCGATGATGCATCAACTGCATCAACCAGTTTTAAACAGCTTAATACTAGAGTTTGCTCTTTTTGCCTATTGCAATAATTATCTAAGAATTTACTTACACATACAAATATATTGCTCATTCTTTTTTTTTTTTGTTGCGCAGTGGAAACTTTTCCTCGACATATTTATTGCTAGTTGTGTGAACGTTTTTCATGCAATACGTATTTTATTCCAAATAAACTTGGAATGCTTTGCACTTTATACTTTCACTATTTTTAATGTAGATAATTCTTTTAGTGTTCAGTAGATGAAGCAATTTCGATTTGAGATTAAAAGGAATTCTTTGGAAACTGGAGGACGGATTAAGGTTATGGTTAAATAGAAGAGTACTGATAGTAATATTTATTTTACATTAAATTATGATGCGGTCGCAGTTATTTTATTTATAATGATTTTAGTATTGCCATTATTAATAGATGTATATTGTACAGTGTGGTATTTCGATTTTTATTTCATTTAATGTTACCAGTTTATTCAACAACACAGCCAAGGCTAGTGATTTTTTATGCAAGAGTTGTGAGCAAATATTGAACAGTTATTACAAGTAAGGCACATGGCTCAATCAGCTCTAGGTTGAAAAGTTTGATCATCTCAATATAAGGAAAGCACAAAGCTGACGTTTCGAGCCTTAGCCCCAGCAATATTGCTCTGATGAACGACTAAGGTTAAAAGCGTCGGCTTTGTGCTTTCCCAAGACGATGATCAATCGTTCCAACCTAGAATTGATTGAACCACGTGCTTCATGCAGTCCCTTAAGCCCGTTTTCTTTTTTAAATTGTTTAAAAGTATACTATGGTAGCTTTATATTTCTGAAATAAACACTCTACAAATTTGTGGGTATTTGCTTGATTTTTGTTGTGTGTTATAAACTCTAGGTTGAAACGTTTAATCATATCCTGAGTAGACTTATAACTTGCAATCTCGTTCCCAGTGCTCTGTTTTTTGGCGCTGGCTGGAGGAACGCGGCCCGTCTAGGAACGAGATTGAGTAACTTGACGTTTCGGGCTAAGACTAAGCGACTCACTTCAATAGTTTTGTTAAGGTCCCGAATATATGGAGCAGAGTAGGAGGTTCACCCGTCTAACCGAGTTACCTTGGCCGAGCAAACTTTCCATACATTTCTTTGTAACGCGACGTGAACCGTTTACATGGGAATTACAAACTTGACTCGGAGGGCAACCCAGCTTACCCTTCTAGCCGGGACAACTTTTTTGCATGCAAATACTTTGGCTCGCCTTTCCGGGTCAACTCGATCTATGACTCAATACACAGAGCATGCGCGAATAGGAAAGAGGTTTCATCGTGATTTCACGAACATTAATTTTAAATTTCGCGAGTCACGAAACAAATATTTACGCTTCTCAAAAACAAGAAACTATATACTTAATAGTTACGTTAATTTAAATATTTTCTGCTTCTGCTCATGAGTTACTAGCGAACCTAAAGCACCGTGTGACAGTATTACAGTTGGTACTAATATTGTAATATTGTGGCACACCACTTAATCCTAGTTCTCTTGGTTTCTCATCGTAGGAAAAGCGACTCGGTTTTATAGTGTTAATCCCCATTTATGAATCCCGGCATTATGCACACTTCTTTTGAATTCTTTGCTCCCACACAAAGGACGACACGCTGTTATAATTATAAACGCTTGTTTAATCCCGGCATGAGTGCGTCAATTTCCTGTCCCTAGGGGGCCGGGGTAACAAATGACTAGTGAATTAGGAAAAAAGAATTGTTTCAAAGGTGCTTCAGGCAATAATAGAAAGCTGTTGGAAATGTATGCAATTTCAGGCAAGAAATGGATCTTGAATAAAGAAATCTCAGAACTCTAAAAAAGGAATCAGTCAAAATCAAAAGGTACTTTTGACTGCATTTTTGTCAATGTGCTGGTGTGTTTTTGGATGCAGCAAGACGCAATCGGTGCGATCCTCTTTCTCCAAACTTCAAGTTCTAAACTTCGCCGAGGAACCGATCTTGTCATGCAGTTTTTTATCGCTCCAAGTCCGAGAGTTTTCAGTGATGCGCTTACTGCATAGAGGATATTACACGGTGGCGCGAACATATGAAGTTTATCTTTGAGTGGACCTTTTTTCCGCGAGAAGGTAAACTTCATATGTTCAAGGCAGCGTGTAATTTTGTTTTTATTACATGGATATGAGTGTTTCGAAAATAAAAAAAAAATTAGACGAAAAACAAAGGAAAAACAAAGAAATGACGTCAGCGAATCTTCACTAGTAAGGATATGGAAAATATGTCACTCGTATCCGGGATGTAGTTTCATATGAAATCTAGAAGTAGCGTATTTTACAGTAAGACACTCGTATCTATGTAATAAAATGAAAAATTTCAGGTAAGCAAACTGTTTCACTCCAGCTAGCAGAAAAGTGGAGCGTTTGATGAGCGTATACTGGTTTATTTAAGAAATAGAAGACGTTCTCAGTGCCTTCATAGCTTGGTGAAAACCGAGGCGAACGTTTCGGAGAATTCGAGACGCAGTTGAGGTTTATCACCAGCTGGAAGATTCTATCAAACTTTACCGAGGTTTTTACCAGGCTATGAAGGCAAGGAAAACATGTTTTTTTCTTTTGTCATCATCATCGTCGTCATCATCATCATCATCATCATCATCATCATCATCATCATCATCCAATTTTTTCCGGGTTTATCCCCGTAAACGGGGTGGCCGGATTTACCCCACTCTAACAGCAATCTCCAACTCCGACTCTCCATCTCGCTCGATTCAAGCATCCTCCTCCAACTCTTGCTGTCCTTCTCCACTTGCCTCTTCCACGTTTTTGGTCGTCCTCGCTTCCTGTTGCCCTTCAAACTCCAACGCTTTTTTCAAAACATGCCCGTCATCCCTCCCTAACACACGTCCATACCATCTTTGCCATCTGAACCACTGTTTCCTTCAATCCCAACATCTCCATTAGGTCCTCTGTCCTCTTGTTCTCCATCAGTTTTGCACCACACATTGCTCTCACCATTGCTCTCTCGGTCCTTCTCAAAATTGCCATTTCATTTTTTCTCAAACACCATGTCTCATTCCTATATAATATTGTCAACCTTACACAACTCAAATAAACCATCCCTTTCATCTTAAGCGAGAACCTTTTTGAGTTCAGCAACTCTCCACATTCCTTGAACTTCACCCACCCAATACTTGCTCTTGCTGTCACAGCTGCCTCGCAACCACCACTTGGATTCACCCTATCCCTCAAATAACAGAAGCCTCTCACCACTTCCACCTCTTCATACAACTCCTCCACCAGTTCCACTAATCCATCAACTTGCTTCTTGTATCTTCCACACACAAAATCTCTCCCCATCCTTGGGGTCACCCTCTTTACTTTCACCCATCTTCCATGGTTCTATTTCCCGCATTTCACACACAACACTGAATTTGCCATTACTCGCTTCCCACCAATACCACATGGATCTACCTTACTCACAGACTCTTCAACTTCTTCCCCACTCACTACCACTTTTGTCTTCCCGAGGTTCACCTTCAGCCCCTTGCTCTCAAATGCCTATTTCCATTTCCAGAACTTCTCCCGCATTGTTTCGCACGTCAGAAGCAAGTCATCCACGTACAACACCTCACTCATCAAACCATTTCTCACACTCTCCATAACCACGTCAACCACGATCACAAAAACCAATGGCAACAACATGGATCCCTGGTGCACACCAACTTTCACCTCGAACAACTCTAGCCCAACTCTGACTCTTGTCTTTGCACCTTCATACAAACTCATCACTGCTCACACCACTATCTCTGGTATACCTCTCTTCCTCGGGACCCTGTCAAATGTCTTCTCCAGGTCAACGAAGCACATATACAACTTTTTCTCCTTGTCTAAGTATTCCTCTTGTGACCTCCTCAGAATAAACTTTGCATCTATCATTCCTTTGACTGGCATAAAACCAAATTGCATCTCGTCCACTTTTACCACTTTCACTAGTAACTATTAATCATTATACCATGTATAATTATAGTAAAAACACAGTTTTTGCTTTAAAAAGGATGTTAGCTTAAACACCAGGATTTACTGTCAGTAACAGTGCTAAAGAAATTGATATTTTTTCATCAGGTCAGCTACTTTAATTCTTGCATATCTGATGAAGTATAAGAGAATGCGATTGGTTGATGCTCATGCTTACGTTAAGTCTAAGAGGCCTTTAATTCGACCTAATCCAGGATTTTGGGAAGCTCTAGTGGCCTATGAGAGAAAGTTATTCCGAGAAAATACAATTGTCATGATTGCGACTCGTACAGGTATGTGTATAATGTAATAGGTGCAAAGACCTTTCCAAGGGTTAAGGGTGGCTATGAGATTCTGCATGATATAGTATAGCATTTAGTTATTAGCTCAAATAGATTGGATTCAGATCATGTAATGAAAAACTGCAGTTACTTGTGAGTGTGTATTATATATTTGACTTTTGGTAGGCACTCTTTTACAGTGAACACCTGTGATGTAATTACAGTGAACACACCTGTGATGTAATGACAGTGAACACCTGTGATGTAATTACAGTGAACGCACCAGTGTGGTGTACAAATTTGATGACCATCATATTGGATCATATTAATTTGAATTTTTTATGTATGGAGAGAGTTAGTCTTAAAAAAATCTTTTGATATGTTCTTCAGCATAAAATTCTGTTTCGAAAACTGCTGAGAGGCCTTTTGTTGCAGTTAGTTCTAGGTTGACCCTACTTTTCTATAGATGTACTGGACTATTATGTCTTTTGTGAAATGCCACGATTCCACAAAAATTCTTTTGTGTCAATTTATGTGAGCCAACGGTTGAACGTTCGAACTACTATGCCTCCAGAAGTTCGTTACAAAGTTTGAAAGTTCGTGCGTCAAACCGTCGCGCTCCTCGACCTGAGCACATCGGTTTTTGGATTCCCTCTTACCACAGGCTTCCCAAGCTGGAAGTTAGTTATATTAAAAATTTCCATACATTAGTCATATTAAAACTTTCCTGTGCAAAGTCTTATAAAGTCTAGTCAAAATTTCAACAACAAAAGTATTAAGTGGAAATAAAGTTCACCTACCTTCAGTTCAACTTGTGTTTGTCTCTTGTGTGTATTTTGGGCACGATTGGAGGTGTTTTATTGGGATTTTTTTCGATCGTTCTTCCACTCTATTAAAAGAAGTGAAGGCTGGCAACTTTGATTTGAAATCTTTCCCTCGCTAGGCACCATAATTCCCGTAATACTTCCAAATCGATTTAAAAATCTGCTGACTTGTTCACGAATAAATGCCCTAAAAACCGATTGCCATCTCACACCAATCGGTTTGCAAAAACCCGCTCAAAACGACGATCCTTCTTCAAGTGTTATTCGCACTGGACGTACTCTGCGAACAGAGCCACTGTTTCTCCCCGCCGTTTTTATCGAAATTTTTCTTTTGGTTTTCGCCAGGATACGTAGGTGAACAATTTTGTGAGCAAAACTGCAGACGAGTGGTACTCCCCCAGGTGAGGGAAAACTCAAAGTTAATTTTTGTTACACGTGATTATGAGAAAAAATAAATTGACGGGTCGGTGTTTTCGTTTTGCAGTCTTTCTTCTTGAAAGTTATTTTTACCAGTACATCCGAAATATCTTACTCATGGTTGTTTTTGAGGTTGATTCTGGTCGTTTAAAAATTCACTGATCTTCGGATGCCGGGATGGATCTAAATGACGACCAACAAGTAACTTTAAGAGTTGTATCGGCTGGACATAACTTCTTCATTACTGGCCAAGCGGGAAGCGGTAAATCGCGACTTGTTTCTAGTATTCGTCATTATTGCCGCACAAAGAGTAAAAGATCTGCAGTTGTTTTTTTGAGCGGAATCGCTTGCACTGTTTACCCGCCTCTTGTAGCAACTACAGTGCACTCTTTCTTTGGACTTGGGTCTGCCAATTTGCCATCGTGCCAATTAAGTGCTGGAGAGATCGATAAGTAATTCAATGGTCGTTGAGCTTCTACGCAGCGTTGATGTGGTCGTGTGGGATGAAGCGAGTATGTCGAGTGCCAGGGTGTTAGAATTTTTCTTCAGCTTGCACCATCAACTTTGCTTCAAAAAAATTATTTTCCCTTTGGTGGAAAGCAAGTAATCTTAGTAGGATAATTCCTACAGCTCTGACAAACCCCAAACAGATTCGATAGTGGAGTAACTACAAAATAGTTAAGAGAAGATGAATTTGAAAAAGCCCTCCAAGAGGTGCGAATAGGTGAATGCTCTCCAGAGTCCTTTCAATACCTCTCGACTTTGAATAGAGAGCTAGATACAGATTTTGGGGAAACAACGACACGACACGGAGACGTCTACCTACACAATCGTGGTGTCGTCAACCACATGCCAGGCAATCAAGTTATATTACGCGCCAATCTCGTGGGTGATACAGAAAACTTCAAGTGGCCGGGAGAAGAGGTTTTAATCATGAAGGATTGATGCCAAGCAATGCTGGTCTGGAATTTGACGGACACTTTGAAAAACAGCAGGGTAGTACTCCCATATATTGACTATACTGGTATATGTCGCTGTTCAGGGTATGGTTTTCAGACCATCCAGTCTAGAACAGGGTGTATAAACGACGGAAATTTTTGTCTAGAACAGGGTATAAAATTTTGCTATATTTACAAACTGTCTAGTACAGGGTGCAACAACTCTTCCCGAATGAGAATTGGTTTGACTGGGATTTGATGTACATGAATTTTTGCGTAAATCACATGCCTGATCTCTGTTTATAACTCATTTGCTAATTGGTGCTGTTATTTTATCTTTTTCCTGAAACACGCAGACAGCACGACTATGCATTGTCCCATCTTGATGTAAACCGACTTAAAAGGATCACGATTTGTTTAGAATAAGGCATCAAAATCAAGCCATTTCTAGTTTAGAACAGGGTCAGGTTTGTGAAGGTCCAGCGGCACACCCCCACC
This sequence comes from Zoanthus solanderi, assembly GCA_024336925.2. Classification (NCBI taxonomy): domain Eukaryota; kingdom Metazoa; phylum Cnidaria; class Anthozoa; order Zoantharia; family Zoanthidae; genus Zoanthus; species Zoanthus solanderi. The sequence continues at coordinate 21,088 of JANCMA020400865.1, forward strand.
CAAAATTC
>JANCMA020400866.1:0-11193 GCA_024336925.2 Zoanthus solanderi
CCTTTTTCTGACATAACAAAAGCCAAATTGAAAATATTTAGCTAACTGTCTAGTCTAGGCTCTGGCGATTACAGTTACAATAGCAAAGTACCAAAATTTCTGTATAAGTTTTCTTTATAATTGTAATTCATAAATTGCAAAAATTTGGTACTAAAATAAATATTAATATTTTTATTGTTGTTATTGTAGATGAACTCTGTGTAGATAGGTCGGATCGCCGTACACTCAAATCGGCTGGTGTTGTTGAGAAAGCATAGAGCTCCAATTCACTCAACAAACAGGAATCGGCTAACATTCCCAGATCGTGGCTTTTCCCTTCTGAAAGAATAACAATCATTTCATTCATTTCCTGTATTAAAAGGCATATTAAATCGTTTCCACATCTATCTGAGTTTGGTCAGTTCTTGTCAACCGTAATATATTAAAACAGCTTTTAATTACAAAATCAAGAGACAAGAGTCTGCACTGCATCGTCTATACAGTGTTCTAACATTCTCAGCATAAGGCAACCGAAATACTTTTTTTTTCATTCATGCAGGAATAAAATTGCAGACTAGTTTGTTATTATTTGCTTACTGTGGTGTCTTTATCTAATTCTGGAAAAAAAGAATATGATTGATGGTAAACTTACCCACTGGCCCATAGAGATTCGCAATCATTCCATTCGGTGTGACAATTGACTGAAACTTGAGTGAATGGACTCTTATGTGCCAATGGTAGACGATTCTTTGGTTTTTTCCAGGATTAGCTATGCGACAAACAGTATCGTCGATAAATCCAAACCAGTTCTGCAGAGCGGCCCCTTTTTTGTTAACAGCATTGGCATAAACTTCCAGAAGATTTGGACTCAACAAACTATTATTCCATTCAGTAATCAACTGGTTGCTGTAAATTTCGGTCCAGAACATGGTTCGTGATCATACAACTGACAAGCACCGGTTTTCCAAACAACGGTATGATATCCTGTATCTACATGGATAAGCGGAGCGCTTAAGAAGCATACACAGCCCTTCTATTCCTCCAGCAATGCTTCTCTGATTTCTCTTCAACACCCCGGGAATCTGCAAGGCTTCACATAATGTAGGCAAATATCGTTTTTCTACTCGAAAGTTTGCCTTTCATTCAGCGTCTCCCAACTTGTCAAGTTCAAATTGCTCATACTCACTGTACTCAAATTCTGTGTTCTTGGAAGAGTTTTTTTCATACAAAAGTAGAAGTTTTTCGTCTAAAATCGTGTTTAATTTTCTACGTACAATAGCAATAGAACTTCACGCACATCTGTGAAAGATATATGCATTTTTAACTGATATATTTCCTCGAATTCGGCGTTTGTGATGGTTCAACGTTAGTTTGCCACTTCTGCGCGGCCAGTCATGTAGTTCGTGAACCAAGAACGTCGATATGCTAAAGTTCTTCATAATTATAGCAGAGTCAAGTAGAAATCACACTCTGTTTTTAAAAAAGCTGTAAATCTGTTGCCGAGAACCAGTAAAATGGAAGGAATCAAATGGCATAAACAAAATTACAATAAGAGGTTTTTTTAAAAGTTCCAGAAAAAGGTTCGGCGGCTGACTTTTAAGATGAACCAGTCTGTCGCACAGTTGCAACGGTAAGAAATAATGATAGTACAACTTGTTAAATATTCATCAGTTACAACATGAAAGGAGCAACAAATAGCAAGAAAGGTTACTTGATATCCACAGTTTTAAAATCCAGTCTGTCCGCAAATAGAAGAAACAGCTATCAGGCTAATTGCTTAACGCTTGCCTTTCTCCCTGAAATGCAGGTTTTAGCTGCAATTTCTTCAATACCAACACGCGAGCTCATTTTGTTTATATTAAAACACAAATATTTCCGAGTTTCGTTTGGTTTTTCCTTTACATCTTGCCAATTTGCTGTTTCACCCGATTTACAGCGCAAAATGTTCCCAAAATCTTCTTTGAATAGTGGCATTTGAAATGCATAAATAAAAGGATTAACGCAGGAATTGCCAAGAATCATAAGAAAGTGCAGATCCCGTAACCAACGGATAATAGAACAACTGCAGAAGAAACAAAAATTCATGAAGTATATCATGACAAAAGAAGGGATGTACCCAATGAGGAAGAAGATTATCAAAAACAATAGTGTTTTGATAAGTTTTTGTTTCCGCCTTATTAAAATATTTTGAGTGATGTTTCTCTTCTGGTTAGTAGTGTTTGGTTTAATCAGCTGTAGTTTTACTGTCTGCACGATACGGATAGACGTAAATAGAAATATGGAAAGTGTGAAGATGACTGCCGTGTGACCAAACACAAACGCATAGCTGGTAAAACCAACTTTAAAGTAGATGGCGCTGCAGCTTAATCCTATAATCCACACCAGACCAGATATTACAAACGCTTTGGAGGAACTGGCATTGGACCTGTACCATAAGGGGGTGGATATAGCGAAGTAGCGCTCTGTGGTCAGTAGTGCCAAACTGAGTACGGAAGCCGTAGAAGAAAAGAAATACGAATATTGCACGACAGGAAGGGTTTTCACTTCTAAATTTAGGTCCTCTCTTGCTGCACTGTACACAGATATAGGCTCTACCAAAATTCCGACGATTAGATCGGCCAGAGACATGTTGGCCAAAAAGATAATGAATGGTGTCCTAAATCTCTTCTTGTTATTCTTGATAACGGTAAGAAGAACAAGAGAGTTTCCGCTGACCGTAAGTAACGAGAGTATCACACATACGGCCATGGTGAGGAATGACAATCCGGTTGGAACCAAGACTCCGTGGCAATTGCTCATCTAGACTGTAGTTGACCTTGTCATCCGAGTCTGTTCTAAGCAATTCTAGAAAGGCAAACGCAAAAAATGGCCATTTAGTTGGATGTTTGGGGATCTGTAACCAGACATCTTGTAAACAACATTACTAAATGTTGGTTCAGAAGGAAAGGAAAATCTAGAAGCAAAATTCTGGTTAAAATAAGGAAATAACATCGCATTTATTGCATTTTCTCTAAATTGAAGTAAACAAAGTAAACCTGTAAAAAGAGTAGTTCGAGCTAAAAGATAACTAGGTATTTTTCATCTTGAATAGGGAAATTTTAGCAGACGTCATTGTTTACAATCTGGGTTCATTAGCGTACAATTTTAGTCAACTTTTGAACAAACATCAATTGAGTTCAAGACTTGTGGAACCTTTTCAAGCTAACAAAGTGATGACACGTCTGCTTACATTTACCTTCATTGGCATACAACTTTAATCAACTTTTGAAAAGAACAAACATAGATAAGATTTGAGTTTAAGATTGAGAAAGCGTTTCAAGCAAACAAGTTGAAAAAACTTTTAAACCTAATCAAGTAGTTTCCAAAAAGATATCGCGGTTCCAAAATACAAAAAACAACTGGCTTGCAAAATTGTTAATGAGCCATACATTCTCGTGTTAAATTTTTAATAGATCACAGAAATGCTGTTTAGTTTATCAATCTCAAGGTTCTAGATAAAGTTTATTTTGCAAAACATTTTTAATATTCAATTCTTTATTTTTGTAACCTTATAAGAAACTGGCTTACGTATGCTAATTAAGGGGAAGATGTAAACAGACATCCTCCTACAGGGAAAGGTAGGATTACATCTTTTCTGTTTATTTGTTGAGAAACTAAAAAATTAATAAGCACACAAGATTTCCTTTTTTGTCAGAATATTTATTAATGAACTAGTAGCAATCAAAGCTTAAACAAGTGCGTTCGAGACATTTCTATTTTGTTAAGAATTGACTGAATAAAGTAGCCGAATAAAAATAAGAACCGAGTTTGCGTTCTAGCTGGTTGGAGTTTTCGAAATTAGGCTACAGATTTTTTAGAAGGTAGGAAATGTGGAAATACAGTAAATAGTCATTGGAAATTAAAATATTAAAAATATATTATTTCTGTCAGATATAAACATGTATGTTACCATTGAACAGAAACATTTTTACGCTTAAGCTGAAAAGGGTCTGGGTACAAAAATGCTGCCATAGGACCCCCCAGAAATTTTCCCACTGCTACGGGCCTGTTTTAGCCGTTTGCTTTTATTCTAAAGAATTCAAAGAAAGGGACGGTATCGAAAAGTCATGCTCGGCGGTAGCCTGGAATTGACCAGTTTCCAATTCCCAGTTGTTGCTGACCTAAATGACTGCGGATTCATTTTATGCAGTTTATCAGATACTAAGAATAAAAGCTTTCAAAGTGAAATGCAACTTTTCAGTGAAATACCTAAAAAGAATCAAAAACTGTTTCCACAAGCTCTTTTTTTAGCTTCTTGTTACAAAATGTTTATGCAAAGAAAGAAGAAAAGTTTGTACGAAAACATGGCATACTCGAAAAACTTGATATAACTTAATCAATCGTTATTAATGTCTTTTTTTCAAGGAATGCTTTAACATCATCCACGTTGCCTAAGTTATAAGGTGCTTGTCGATATTGTTTAGCTAACATTTACTACCTTTCATTTCAACTGCCGTCTTTGACAGTGCAATTAGCAACATTAATCGTAACGTGTTGAATTTGACCGAGCCAAGATTTGGGCGCGAGTGTTATAACCAGTTCTGTTCTCGAATTTTGGATGGCTGGCAAGCTGGCTGGTGAGCGATGGATGTTTTTGTGAACATAGAGTACAGCGGTCACCGGTAGCCGTGTCTTTTGGTAGAAATTTATAATTGAGAACGCCGTTTGAATTTAGTTTAGAACGTTTAGTTTTCTACTCGCATCACTTATATTTACGTTGGAGATTAGGATACAATAATATTTCATGTCGAAAAAGAAAATTTCTTACTATTGCTTTTATTAAAAAAGCCCATGGATCGGTATTCGCCAAGGAAAATTTAAAATATTTCGAATGACAGTAGTTTTGCACACTTTTGAAAGACACATGTGTTTTGAATTGATAAAAAAAAACACCTGGAGATCAAGTTGGAGATATTATCGGTTGACACTTGATTGCCTCCGAACAATGTTTCGAAATTTTGCGGGCTTTCTGTGGTATTTGGTGGCCTGCCTAGGCTTCGTGTTATGATTCCACATCGAGTGTGGAATAAATGATGGACCAGCTGAAGCTTGGTAGAACTGTTTAGGGCTTTGATGTACTACTAGTGTCTAGTGCTGCTGATTCTCTTTGAAATAACCAAAGAAAGATGGCGTTGTTCATGTTCCTCGGCTGTAAACTTTACAAACTCAACATTGTCTTCGTCTTTTGTAATGGGGAAGTCATCCATTTTCATGCTGTGGTAATCTTTCCTCCCTGTAAGGCCAAAGTGCTGGGTAAACAGCCACCATTAGTACAAATCAGGGTTTCTGGGATAACATCTCCAAATCTTTCATTTTCCAATAGCTCCTCTTCGTCGGTATTGTACCTCGTCGTAATTTGTTTGGGCGCGTTCCGCGGCCAGCTAAGCGTAGTTGCTTGGTTTTTTCTTCCGGCTCTTGTTTCGATCACGACTAGCTAAATTTCTCTGTACTTAACGATAGAGCGGTGATTGCTTTTATATTTTAAATGGTGGTCGAGAGTTGTTATAATTTTTAGACTCTGTTCGTAATCTTTTCCTTGTTGGGTTTTGATTTCAGCGTAATAAGTCTGTAGTACGGACGAGATAAAAATAACCGGCGTCCACAGTAAATTTTTACTGGCAACTCAAAACATTATCGAGGCATTTAAAAACTAGGCAAAAAAAACAAAAGTATGAGAAAGAGTGCTGAATTTTGAGTGAGAGAATGGGAAAAATGAGCCGGGAGAGCTTAACAAGTTGCACGAAGTGCAGCATGAGATATTGTGAGGGGCCAAAATGTCGCTCTCCGTCCGACTGTTAGCACGGCTTTTAGGATTGGGGCGAGCACTTAAAAATGTGGAGCGATCAAACATGGCGGATTTCTCTCAGGCTTTGCATTGTGCTTTCTGTGAGAAAAGTCTTCTCTACAGTTATTGAGTTTAATGTCTGGCTATGCAATCGAATAAGAATTGCAAATTATTTTCCAGCTTTAATTCTACCTAAGGCTTGATCCATCAAAATCGAACACGATCGAGGTAAGTAAACAGTGGAGTTTGGCTTCATTAAGTTAAACTTTACTTTTAATGTGTGAATGTATCAGGTATACATTCACACATTTTAAAAAAATAAAGTTTAACTTTTCTTTCATACAAACCAATGGCCTGTTGCTTCGTAGTTTTTCTTCGAATTTCATACAAGTATTAAAAACTAAAAGCTTTCTACAGCACGTACGGTTTACCCACTGTGGTAGGCCATTATTGTGGTTTACTTTGGCATTCCCAAGTACCTTTTTTAAAAACCTTGTTATTTCATTTCTTTATATTGTTCGGATCAAAAAGTAACACGGGATGATCTATAATTTTGCAACCGGTCCGAAAGATTTTAGTTATGGGGTTGTTTGCGGTCTTTGCTGGCGTTCTTTCAGCCATTTGATTTTGTAACTTTTCTATTTCGCGTGATAGGCGATCATTGCCGATCTGCGGTCGAGTTGTTTCTTTGTTTTTGTTTTTGTTTTTGTTTTTGTTTTTTTGGGAGTTTGAAGCAAATGACAGTGTGTGTTTCAAGATTACTCCAAGTTTTTGAAAGATTAGGATTTGGAAAGTATACAGCCTAGCAGAGAATGAAACTAGTATGAAGCCAAAGACGCGTGAAGCCAAATAAGTTTGCTACAGTACTTCAAAGGTAATCATTCGGCATAATTTCCTTCACTTGGGACTTGAAAAGCTGGTTCCAAATTTAAGTGGCAGTTTGACAGCAATACACTGTGTCACATCTTCGATAAGAAAATGCTCTGTTGCAGTATGCAATTGCATTATTCGTAGCAAATGTCGTGAAAGTTGCTCTAATCTGAATGTCCAATAATCGATTTCTTCTTTATTTAGATCAGGAGACTCTATTTTCCAAACAATACCGGTCAATATCGGTTTCTTCGAGCACTTCAACAAACCTTTCCACCATTTTGTGTTGATTTTTGAAAAGTTGGGAATGGGTTCTAGTTACGCGTGCGAGGATTGATGGGGTATTACCAAAATGGAAACACACTCAATATGAGAGCTCGAGTGCACGAACAGATTCAAAAAAGAAAAATACACTCAAAGTGAGAGTGGACTTGAAATGATATTAAACTCAAAATAAAAAAGGTATAGAAATGATAAACGCCTTCAAAAAATGGAATGCTCGTAAATATCCGGTTGATAAACTTGAGGCAGTGCAACGAAAGGCAGCACGTTTTGTCAAAAACTGCTGGGACAAGGAACGGGGAACTGTCACACACTTGCTCAAAGAATTAAATTGGGGCACACTTCAAGCCCGAAGACAGAAAGCAAGACTTCTAATGTTTTAAAAAGCCATCCGTAATCTAGTAGATCTCCCATTGCCAAACCACCTTATCTCATTACCAATAAAGACCACACGGCAATATCACACGAAGAGATATTATGTACTGAACGCAAATACGAACAGTTATAAAAGAACGTTTTTCCCAGGTACGGTTCAAATGTGGAACAAAGAAGAAGTACAAACACTCTAGTGCTTTATAGCCAGCAGCTCCACTGTTGGATCCAGTCCCTCGACATCATCGGGAGGATACCCTACCAGCCAGTTTCGGCGCTTTATCATCGACTGATTGCACTGGTAAGGCGGCGCCCCTCCCACAGGAGGTGTCTTGGACTAGTGCTGACTAACGGTCTGCATTTTTGCAACAGTTCGTTACCGGTTTTGCCATGTCTTCTTCGGAAATCTGACGTCAAGCAGTTGTTAATGACGTCAGTTATTTGACGTCGAACGTTCGTTCCAGTTGAGGTCGTCCCGTCTCAACCACAACCACATTGATGCTTTTTCTACTGTTTCTTGCATTTCTTTGATCAGTTTACTTGTTTCCGACTGTGTGAATTTGAGGCGGTGTCTGATCACGTGAAAGAATCCTTTTTCAATGAAACCTCTCGCACCCAAGCCAACATGGAAGTACTCCATCTCCCAACCATCCCCCTCATACCTTTCCACAAGATCCTTGTATCATTGCTCTTTTCTCTCCTCCGTTACCCTTATATTGTCTTCCCAGCTTACAATTAGCTCCATTATGATGGCCTTTCTCTTCTCGGGACTCCACAGCACTATGTCTGGTCTTTGCATGGTTGCTATCAACGGAAACACAAGGGGGGTTTCCAAGTCTACCATGATCTTCCACAAGCCATCCCATCTGCTGTCGGGTTTTGCTCACTTCTTGTTCATCGCCGTAGGATCTTTTCCTTCTTTTACGAAATTGATCTTTTACAATGGGAAAGAATGTGTTTCATTGTTCCTCTTTGCCCGCACTTGCATGTTTCATCTTTACTCTGCATCCAACGTGTTAGGTTTGCTGGTGATGGCAGGACATCGTAAGTGGATTTTATCAGGAGTGAGGTCCTTGCTGTCTCCCAGTCCCATATGTCTTTCCAGCTGATTTTACGCTCAACCACCACAGACTCCCACTGCAAACACTGACCTTATACACTACACTGCACTAGATGAACTTGCCTTGCCTCATCCTCGTTGGTTCGCAATTCGTTCACCATCGCCCTTCTCTTCTCCGTCGCATTGCTCGCATAAAATGGTTTCAATGCTCGTGTTCCAAGCCCTTCGCGGTTGGTTTGCACTGATCCAACGATATCTTTGTGCTCTAGCTGAGAGATGAGTTCATCCACCGTCTTTTCTGCTGACCATTTCATCCCTGTTCGGACTTCGGGTTGGTCATCTCTTATCTTCTCGTCCTTTGAATACCTGAGGGTCATCACAGTACGTATCTCTCCTGCCTTGAACTCCTCCACTATCGACGCAAGTGGTAGATTGAGTGGTGATCTTTTCCCATAAAGTGCCGATGTTGTTAGCATCTTTGGAAGTCCCAGCCGTTTCCGAAAGTAGCAATTACGTCTCTGCTCGATTCGCTTTACTCTTGACAGTACGAGATCATAAATCAGTATTGGCCACAACAGTCTGGGATATAATACGAATTGGAGGCACAAGCACTTGAACTTTCCAGGCAGCGAGGTTTTATCGATTGCTTTCAACCCAGCCTCAGCGGACTGCTGAATTAGTTGACCATGGTTTCTATCACTAAGTGACTTCTGATATAACCTTCCAAGACTTTTCACTGGTTTTTCTTTCACCGTTGGTATTGGTTGACCTCCAATGAAATATCTTACTTCCCGTTTAACCCCTTTTCTGAGCGTTGCGCTTCGTGATTTCTTTGCCTTGAATTTCATTCTGGACCATGCGATTAGTTCATCTAGTCGTTCTAGGATTCAACTTGTCACCCCCTCTCCTCTTACCAATAATGTGATGTCGTCCATGAATGACTGAAGTGGTGTCGCTATCTCAGCTCCTTCACATCTGCATGATTTCCGAAGCATCTCCATCACCAACACAAACAGGATGACCGATATTGTACAACCCGCAGCAATACCCACTTCTAATCTTTGCCAGTCGGTCGTGAACGACCCCGTTTTCCCGTCGGCACAGAAAACAATATCAGAATAATTTGTCTGATTCAACATTACATGGTCTCACATTGAAGTTATTTCTGCCCATAATTCTCGACCCAAATACAAATTACGTTTACTGAATTATTCATTATTGACATCCAAATGGGAGTCAAACTTTGTGCCCTTCTATTTCTTTTATGTAACTGTAAAATCAAAATAACAAGAACGAAATGAGAAACAACCTTTATCTAGTTTTCTAAGCCACTTAGTTATATTTGCCGAGCTTCAAAATTAAAGAATTACAAACATAAATATAACAAATTATTCTTACAGCAAAGATTTTGTAATGGCTCGTTTCGAGCATGGCCAGCCAGGTAGATTGGTCAACCGAATCGTGAAGTCTTTTGTCTTAAAATGCTTGGAACATATGGAAGAGTTTTTCGTTGCAACAAGATTTTACTTTTTGATGTCGACGAATTTCACCCAACTCCTTCGATGTCTCACTGCTTCGGGTCTCTCGTCACCATATAAAAAAGGGATTGTGTATTAAAAAAATCCCTTCTGCAGGATTTGGGGTGTACTGCATCCCCAAACAGTAGACTACACAACGGTTGGGCATATTGACCCGAAAAATCAATTTTTCGTTATGAAACTAACTTTCTATTTCGCACTGACGCTCGATTCTCTTGTATCATGAAATATCGAGGTTCCTAGTAGACGTCACGATAGGCTAGGTTCGGTCTCCCGGAAAGACGTCGATTTTCTAGAGGTGTCAACAAATTATGCATAAATTTATTTTTTTTAAAATTAATTATAAATCGTGAATTCAACCAGTTTATAAAATTATCAAGATTCTGAAAAACAAGAAAAGAATTTGGGTTCATTTGCACTTTAATGAGTTTTATGTCTGGCTATGGAATCGAATTAGAATCGCAGATTATTTTCCAGCATTAATGCTTAATTAATCCGGCTAACTCGAACAAAATCTACGTATAAGTTGGCTTACAAAGGTTTTGACTTTGGTCAAATAATGAACCTTCGTTTCTCAGCCCAGTAGTTAGAGTTATATTAATTCAATTTAAACGTATTGAAGATTGGAATGACGCTGCAACAAGAACCTAAACATATTGACTGCGGATCCAAAGAGCAGTTTTCTAGAATGACAGTCAATCTATCCTTTGAGTTAATAGAAGCAAAATCAGATTCAGTTTGCGAGCTAGGAAACAATTGTTTATCCCTGGAACTACAGGCTAAAGGGAAATTTGGAAGTTGTAACAGTTTAATAATCTTACATACTATAGAAGTAATCATGCATAGATCGGTGAAGTGTGTTTGATTTTTAATAGCTAGTAAGAAACTGAGAACAAGGATTTTTCAACTGAAGTACAGAAACTTTAACTCTGCTATTTGCAAAAGATTTTTCACAATTTGAAAAAGCAACTTTTCTTACAATAACGACTTACTATCAGCAGTCTGATTGCAAGTCCTTTCCTATACAAAGATAGAGCTCTGGGGCTGCCTGTGTATCAACAAGCTGAACCTCAACATTGCATTTGAAATGAAAATGGTAAATCACTTAAGACTTAATCCACGGATGAGATGGTTCACAAGTAGCCTTTTTATTTTAATAAAAAGGCATTTAAAAGTGCTTGTGGCTACCACACTACCGCCGCCTGGTTAGCCCAGTTGGTAAGGCGCCAGTCTGCTGTGCGGGAGGTCTCGGGTTCGATTCCCGGCCG
>JANCMA020400973.1:0-11193 GCA_024336925.2 Zoanthus solanderi
TAATAGGGATTATCTAGTGAGAGTTGAAAACTTCATCAAAAGTCACTTACGCCGTTTTTGCACTAGACCCTTCAATTGTTGTTTGTAAAGTTAATTTAAATAAACTTTCCATTATTATTGTGTTATTATTACAAACATATACTAACCTTTTTGTTTATCGGTTGAGGCTGGGTTCTAGCGGCAAGACCTGGTGTCTTTGCAGCAATGGAATCCCTAGCAGGGCGCAAACTAATCTCTCCATCAGAGCTCAGTTTAGGTGGCGGCCTTCGAATTCCTGTTGGCCAAATAAAGCAATGAAGAAGTTGATACAAGATATATGGTTGCACCAGTAAATATACAGTGACTGCCTATCCAATCCAATCCAATTTTGATCCGGGTTTATCCCCCTAAACGGAGGTGGCCATATTTACCCCACTCTAACAGCAATCTCTCCAACTCCCACTTTCTATCTCGGTCGATTCAAGGCATCCTCCTTCACCAAACCAACACTCCATGGCAGCAAGGAACTGCCTAGTTTTGTCTAAAACGATTGTCAATGAAACTTAGATAGTACCACTGAATTTACAAACATTAATACCACTGCCATCACAAGACCTACGTGTTTGAAAAGGTTAAGAATATTTTTGTAAGAACTAAGTTAATTCCATTTACAGGGCTCGAAATTGCGACCGATACGGTCGCCAATGCGACTAAACGTTTGAACTTGGCGACCAAAAATACGAGTTTAGTTGCCACTTTAGCGACTATGTTCCTTTGATATATGAAAGCTTAAAGTTGAGAAACAATTTCCAAAGTCTCGTTTCTGCGTTTACACATTACAATTCCAGAACAGTGACAAGTATAACGGTTTAAAGATTAACACTATTTACAAGGCTGTATTCAGACTAATAGACAAGTTGATATTTAACTTAGTTCGATGCATATATGTATGTTTAAAAATAGAAAGGGAAGTAGATAAAGGATAAGTTTCACATCACTTATATTTAAGAACTGAAACGCTTTATCAATTCAAGATAGTATCAGTTTGTTTTTAGATTTTCAAGCAAAAGAGATATAATTTTTTTTTTAAAAGAGTTTTTTTCCATACTTTTGCATCCATCCAAGAGAAGAAAAACTCTTTGGTGGTGAAAGCACAACACCCACTGTAGTTTACAAACCCAAGTAACATGATCCCGATTTTCAAGATCTAAGTTTAAGTAGAATATGTTACACAAGTTCTGAAATTTTCCTTATCCGGGGTTGTCAATAAGATTTGAAGTTGGCAGCGATATTCTAAAAGTAGACGGCACTTTTTATTTTATCCATTTTTTTTTATCAAATCGTTTTTGTAATGACTGCTGTTTTTTCTGCTTATCTCTGCCAATTTCCTGCCGGCAAAAATGTTCAACAGCTGGTGATGTCACTGTTGCCTATTAACATCCCTGCTTGTCCATTGGAAAAATGAGGTTTGAGTCCTGCTGAAGCCCGAAAGATTTTTCAGGCTACTCTTTTACAGTTGCTTAAATTTTACTGTTCACACAGCAATACAAAACTCATTCTCCATTATTACCATATTGTTGTGGTGATCTAGAAATGTGGCTTATATTCTGCACAAGTGGTGGTGAACTATTGTTGGTGGTTGATGCTGACAGATTTGACCACGGATCCTTCACAGTAAAACTGTCAAATTCTTCATCAAACCTTCAAAACAAAAGAACATTCAAGAAAATAATTAATAAGCGATTCAGTAACACAATATAAAATAGAGCTCCTGACCTGAGTGGAGAACCTTCAGCACAGATTAAGGAAAATGAGGTTGAGATGGTTTGGTCATGTAAAACGTAGGGATGAGAATAGAATACTTAGGAGAGCAATGGAGCTGGAAGTGGAAGGTAGAAGGTCCGTAGGTAGGTCAAAGAAGACAGGGAGTAAGGTAGTGGAAGAAGACATGAGGAAGTTAAACATCACAGAAGATATGGCAAAGGATAAAAAACAGTGGAGGCAACTCATATCAGGCCCAACACCAGGAGTGGGAAACTAGGGACAATAAACGAAGATGATCATGATGATGATTCAAATCAAGTTAAAGAAACAGTCACATCAAATGAAGTTAACGATCATTCGAATGCTACCAACCTCATTCTGTAGCCCATTCTATCAGCACCAGGACCTGACCCAAACTCATCATAACGGGGACCTGGGAAGCTGTGCCCATTATCCATGACAAACACATCTCCCAATCCCCGACTCATTTGCTGTTCTAGTCCACGGTTTATTACAGCTCTGGGAACTGCTTGGAGAGGACCAAACCATTTTCCAGGGTGGTGGGGTGGAGAGTTCCTATGACCACCCATTCCAGAATGATGGGGATTGGGTCCAGCAGGATAGCTGAAGTCCTGATAATAAAGTTAAAAAAAATCCCCGTTTAAATGTGAAAGGGGTGAAAATGATTGTTCTAAACAAAATATTCAGTCTCATATGTAGTTTAGCCAAAAATGGCAAGCCTTAAAAAAAAACAAAATTGAAGAGATAAATCCCTTTCCTTTTATAAATACTTCAGTAAAAAGTTGTTGCTTTTGCTGTTGGTTTACAATCAGACGGCAAAGCTGGCTAAAGGCAAAAGGAGGCCTTCCATTGAAATAAAATTATACACAATGTATGTACTAACTAAAGCCACATAGGCCTGTCACCACACTCTAACATTTGGCTGAAAATCAAAGTTACTATTTGTAAAATTGAAGGGTCTAGTGCAAAAACAGCGTAAGTGACGTTTGATGAAGTTCTCAACTCTCACTAGATTATCCCTCTTATCTTCATAACTTTTGGGAGAATTTTGCATTTCATACAAAGTCACATTGTTTTTGTACTAGACAAAAAATACATAAAATAATTTTGATCAATTTCTCATCTCTCCCTACATTACCTCATCTCTTCATAAGTTATAACCCTTGGGAGAATTTAGCATTTCATAAAAAGTCACTTAAGTTGTTTTTGCACTAGACCCTTCAATTCTTTAGAGAAAATAATATTATATTATAGATTGTTTTTGTTTTGCAAGTGTGGCACCTTTTAGAAACTGTAAAAAACTCACTATACTAAATCTTCTAAAAATACACTGTACATTTGAAGGTATCCCAAAAACAATGTACAGTATCAGCAAAGGAAAGGCTATAAAAATTGCCAAAATCCTGAAAATTAAAACAAAGGCAATGGAAAAAGGAAGTGAAAGATTAAAATTCAAGCTACAATACTGAATGAAATGTGAAATAAATCCAAGTTACTGAGTCAAAATTGATTTTACAGGAGCAAAACAATAATTTCTCAAAAATGACAACACTTTTGAGCTTAAAAACTGACTTGTTTCAGCAGTTACAACTGCCATCATCAGAGTGAAACAAGACTGAGTGAAAACAAATTTTGTAGAGTAATTTTTTATTTCTTATTTGTATTATTTTTTTATGTAAATTACTCTACAAAATTTGGTTTTACTCGGTCTTGTATCACTCTCATGTTGGCATTTTTGTTAAATTAATCATACACTTGCTATTAGTACATTCTTTCAGCAAAACAATAGTTTAGACAAAAAAAAACAATAGTTTAGACGCAAAATTTCCTCAGTCGCACCACTTCATTAATCATTAAAGTTAATACAATTATTTTTTAGAGGAAAATTGCCAGTCTATAAAAGCTTATTTTGGGTGTGTACGATAATTAATTTTTGCCATTAGTCACTCTATATAGACATAATTCCAAACTATACTAGTTGTTATTGAAATTTAAAACCTCATGTTCAGCAAAACTTTTGTCAATGTTTCATCCAAAATGCAACCAATCCAAACCATAGTTTAAAACTAGTTGAAAACATTTTCAATCGTTAGAAGTAAAGACATCAGATGCTTTAAGAATGAGCAGCGATATGTGTTAGCAATATAGTTGTTGCTCAAAAGCTGTGAGTGTTTCAGGCAAAAAAAATTGGAAATCAACATAATATTCAGGACATTTCCAATCTATTTCTAATATTTCATCCTATACAATTATTAACATTTTAATTTTTTCCAGCCTAGCTATATTCATTATCGTTATCATTGTCATCCATCATCATCATCATCCATCATCATCATCATCCATCATCATCATCATCATTACCATTATCATCATCCACATCATCCTCCTCCTCATCCATTATCATCCTCCTCCATCATCATCATCATCATCATCATCATCATCCATCATCATCACCATCCTCATCATCATAATCCTCATCATCATAATCCTCCTCCTATCCATCACCATTCTCATCATCACCATCCTCATCATCATAATCCTTATCATTCTCCTCCTCATCATCCATCATCCTCCTCTTCATCATCATCCTCCTCCTTATCCATTACCATCCTCATCATCACCATCCTCATCATCCTCATCATCATAATCCTCATCATCCTAATCCTCATCATGCTCCTCATCATCCATCATCCTCCTCATCATCATCATCATCCTCCTCCTTATCCATCACCATCCTCATCATCACCATCCTCATCATCATAATCCTCATCATCGTCATCATCATAATCCTCATCATCCTCCTCCTCATCATCCTCCTCCTCATCATCCATCATCCTCCTCATCATCATCCTCTTCCTTATCCATCACCATCCTCATCATCACCGTCCTCATCATCATCCATCCTCATCATCATCCATCCTCCTCCTCCTCATCATCATCCTTATCATTATCA
Source organism: Zoanthus solanderi (assembly GCA_024336925.2). Classification (NCBI taxonomy): domain Eukaryota; kingdom Metazoa; phylum Cnidaria; class Anthozoa; order Zoantharia; family Zoanthidae; genus Zoanthus; species Zoanthus solanderi. The sequence continues at coordinate 4,718 of JANCMA020400973.1, forward strand.
TCCTCATCATCATCATCCTCATCCTCATCATCCTCATCATCATCATCCTCATCATCATCATCCATTGTCATCATCATCATCATCATCATCATCATCGTCTCTGTTTATCATCCCTAGTTTCCCGCTCCTGGGGTTGGATGTGATATGAGTTGCCTCCACTGTTTTCTCTTCTCTGCCTCATGTCTTCTCCCACTACCTTACTTCAAGTCTTTTTTGGCTTACCTAATGGCCTTCTGTACCTCCCACCTCTAGCTCCATCACTCTCTTAAGTATGCTATTCTCATCCCTATGTTTTACATGACCAAACCATCTCAACCTTGTTTTCCTTAATCTATGTTCAAGGTTCTCCACCCAACACCTTCCTCTGACCTCTTCATTGGTAATCTTACTCTTGACATGTACCTCAAGATTCTATGACCACAGCTTGCTATACTATTATCTGGGATTCAAGAGTATGTCTGTGTTTAAACATACTGTATGGCAGTTACAAACCTGAACCGTTCTTGCCATTAGAAGGTATAGCCATTCCCTGAGATGGCTGTTCTGGTGTTTCAGTTATCTCCTTGAAAAAATCCTTTTCCTTTTTCTCAGGGGTGTTTGGTGTTTGGGGTGTCTGGTGGGTGTCAATTAAAACCTCCGAATGAAAAATAAGAGTTTATCAGTTACAAAATCTTAATCCTGTTAACAGCTTTTTTAGAGGCTTCAGTTCTTTTAAAGAACCAACTGGCTCACCGGAGAAGACGCTACAGTATCTTTGGCTTATGTACTGTTAAATGGATGAGAGTGTTTGACAACCAAAAGTCATTGTTGTCATCACCATCGCCAACATCATCATCAACATCATCATCATCATCATTCACATTTTAAATGTCTATTTTCCATGCTTGCATGGGTTAGACAAGTTTCTTAATGGCTATTAATCTTCCACTCAGTTCAATTTTGTACCTAAGCATAATCAATCTTCAGAGATTATATTATCACTATTCACAAGTTTAAGGTCTACCGTTTCTTTAGTACCCCTCAAACACTATAGTATATCTCTGCATTTCTTCACCACGCTATAATCACTGCATCTCTCTACACAGCCAAACCATCTCAATCTGCCTCTTCTAATGCAGCTCCTAATGCTATCAAGCCCCAAATGTGTTTGACAACCAAAAAGTTAGAAAATGATAATAAAATGTTAAAAAATTACTATCATACTCAAACTAAGAAAACTGCCTAACCAGGTGTTTCATTAAGGGCCGTGTACTGGGCAAATTGACCGGCTGTAAAGACGGCTTTGCCCAGCTGCTTTTAGCACCTCTTCAACTATAAATTTTTTAACATTAATTTTTAAAGCCTTCGCATAAACTTTGCCCAGGTGACAAATCCAGATGGCCTCCTGCTCGAAACGTTAATGAAGCCCCTGCCTAACCCTTGCAGGCATGGAAAATAGATGTTCAAAATGTGAATGGTGATCATTACCTGTTGTCCAAATTGATTTTGAGCTTTAACAGCTAAAGTTGCAAGCTTCTCCCGGTATAACTGGGCAACACGGCTGCAAAAAAAAAAAAACAAAGAAAATGTAAAAGATTATATTTCATTTTTTGTCAGGAGTCTGAATAAAGTACTGGTAAATAGAATAACAGGGATAGAAATTGGATTTTTTTTAACCAGACATTCAAACTAGTGATCATTTATTCCATTTCTTACTACATACATTTTCAGTGCATCATGGCAAATAAACTTTGATTGGTGATCAAAGTAAAAAACATTTTCAGGACATCACAGCAAATAAACTTCAATTGATAATCGAAGTTAAAATGTTTTCAGCGGATTATGGCAAATAAAATTCGATTGACGATCAAAGTAAAAACATTTTCAGCGTATCACGGCAAATAAACTACGATCAATGATCAAAGTAAAAACATTTTCAGCATATCACGGCAAATAAACTTTGATTGATGATCAAAGTTAAAATGTTTTTTGCACACTCAATCATTTCAATCTTTAATTATCAAAGTTATACTTTGTACTTACTGCACAAAGGCTCAAAGTTTGCAAAGCAGATCTTATTAACTGTGCGGAAATGTGTACCAAAATGTAATTAATACCTCTCACCTTTTGTATTTCCGTTGACTATCCTCTGTGTCCAAGCTGTGTTGCCTAAAGAAAGCCATCTGAAAAATACAAATAAAAGGAAATTAATATTATAAAATCACTTCTCATCACCATTGCCAAGTTAAAACCTGAGCTACACATGTGCACAGTAAGCTACTGTATGATCTGTAACTCTCAACTTTGTCCAGTTAATATATAAAAAATATAAAATGGACACTGTATAAAAATGAATTCAAAGTAATAGAATTTCCAATAAAAAAAATTAGCCCATTTTTTGGAGAAAAAGGATGCTATAAATCAAGCAAGATGGAGAGTGGGAGTTGGAGATACTGCTGTTAAAGTAGTCTCTCCTAGGATAAACCTGGATCAAAATTGGATTAATTTTAAAATTGACTACATAAATTCACAGGATACAGAGGTAAAAAATTATTAATGATTAGCTTTGCACTGCATCTTGAAGTCATGATTAAATAATCATCCTGTTGTTCACATTATTACTAGAGACTGTGTGACTGTGTCTGACCTCTTAACTTTCAAATTTGTTATGGAGTGAGATTGGGGGCAGAGTCAAGCATCAAAGGTGCAAGATGTGTAGGCCAGACTGAGGTCACACCGCCCCCCCCCCCCCCTTCCAAAAAAAAAGTTTGATTTTTAGAAGCTAACTATTTTCAGCATTCTGAGGGAAGTTTCAAGAGTTAAAGTTTTAGACTCAAAACATACTTATAATAATAGTTATTCATTTATTAAATGTGAAAAGTTTCCACAACACAATTATCTTTTGTTAAGGTTTGTTGTCTAAAGTTGTGAGAGCCAACTTTAGCATATTTTAAGACCTTCACTGTTTATTTAATATTTGCACTTTTCCAAAGTTTAAAAAAAATGTTCAGTACATGATAATTACACACAGTTTTATAAATAGTTAAATTTTACACTGTAGTGAAAAAGAGTTTTAAAAACTGATGTTTCGGACTGTAGTCCTTTGTCAGAGTAAACAAGTCATTCACTGTTTCTGTAGAAACACCGATGCAACATTCCATTTATGAGAATTACATACTGTTTATTACGGAAATACATCCATTTAGTGCATGACAGAAGGTTATGGGTTGGATTCTTATCTGGAACTCAGATTTTTTCTGAGTTCTGAGTTTCTTGTCTTGGCATGAATTTATATAAATTTATTAGTTATCAAATGAAAGTCCTGCTCAATTAAATAATTATTACTGTCACTAAAAAATAATAAATGCTAAGTGACATTTTGTGTTCATCTTCATCTTCTGTAACATGGATTAAAAATGTAATTTGTTTCTTAGATGTGCCTGAAACAATATAAGTAGAAAGATTTATCAGAGAATGCACTTCAGGATATCAAAATTTTACACAAAAATACTTTCATAAGCTTATTATAACATTTTGTGGGAGTAAAGCTACGTAACTCATGTTTTATTCAGCAAAAAACAGTCAGATAATAAAAGAGGGTCCTGCTTTAAGTAATTTCCGTATTGGCACAACTTATTTATGGCATCCAAATTCATTGCATTCATTATAGGAGTAGGGTTTGGGTAAGGGTTAGTTTGCATGAATTCTAAGTACGGCAAATTCAGAAGTTTCATTTAATTTTTTGTTTTCCCTTCACAGTCTAAATGGTTCTAGTTATTAAATCAAGCCCCTGTCTTTATTCAATTAAAAAGATGCTCTCCCCCCAACAAATTTGTTTAAGTTATTGTGCTTTCTTTTTTATAATAACCCTAACCCTAACCCAACAAAGTTCAGTGAAATATTAGGGTTATTTATTTGTATTTATTACAATTCAATGGCAAAAGAAAAAAAAAAAGAGTAAAAAACATGACATAAGGACGGTTAGCAAAAGAGTCATAGACCCCATACAAGGGCAGCCACCTTAAACTTAAGAAAATAGTAAGAAAAGGGAATCATATATATGTAAAAATAATTAAAAATAATAAAAGATCATAAAAGATCATTGATACATTGTAGGAATAACTACCTAAAAAACAATTGAAAAGATAAAGGATCATAAAAGATCATTGACACATTGTGGGAATAAATACATAAAAAAAACAATTGAAAATACAAAAGATCATAAAAGATCATTGACACATTGTAGGAATAACTACAGAAATATTCAGAAGATTATTGTGAGTGGCCAGATATTCAAATACTCCCTTCTTAAAACTATAATACTTAATTGGAGCGCGACAAGCTGACAATGGTAACGAGTTCCAAATGTCAACTATCCTATCAAAAAAGCTAAATTTGAAAATATCTGTCCTAGCTTAGTTCTTCTTGAGTACACAATCATCCCTACCCCTCAGAAAGTACCTATCAGAATCTGAGTAAAAATTAATAAATGCAGAAATGTCTATATTGATATACCCTTTCAAAACTTAATAGAAAAATAAAACATCAAACAAGAAGCGTCTATCCTGTAGCGGAAACAAGTGAAGTTTCTCTACCCGAGTGCTATAATCATCATCAGTTTTTAGAATAAATTTAGTAGCTCTTCACTAAATTCTTTCCAATTTGTTGATGTTCTTTGCTGCGTGCAGTGACCAGATACAGTAATGGTACAGTATTCCAGCTGAGATCTTACTAGGGCACAATACAACGTCCTTAGGGTGACAACATCATTCAGACCTTTGCAAGTCCTTTTAATAAGACCAAGAACCTTGTTTGCATTCCATGACAGCTTGTTACTAGTGACTAAGCCAAGATCACAAAATTCAGAAGTTTCTTCCAAAATATTGTTATTGAGCTTAGTGTCACAGAGAAGAGGAATTCTTTTCTTGGTGATTCGCATCAATTTACATTTCTTAACATTAAAGTACATTAGATTTTGCTGACTCAAGGCATAATTATAAATAGGTTAGGGTTTATTATAAAAAATAAAGCACAATAACTTACAAAATTTTTTTGGGAGGGGAAAAGGTATCTTCTTGACTATGTCCCAGAAAACCATTGGCTAAAATTTATTCTTATATTTTGTCACGATCGTGATTTATTTCAAAACCAACAGAAAAGCGGGATTAGAGAATCAAAAATTACGAGAATCAAAAAATAATTTGAAAAAAATTAATAAGAAAAACCCAATACTTGAATAAGTGGAGTTCCTTCACGATGAAGCCACTGTGTTTAAGTTTCTAACAGTAATGGCTTACGATGCAATACCAGTTCAACTGAATGGCATGGTGCAGAACAATTACAACCAGATAAATATATAATCAAAGCAAAGTGGTGCGAGGATGAACGATTCATGATTAAACTAAAGTCATTAATGAAAGTCAAACTCAAAAGAGATTAATTTTTACTAACCGCTTTGGCATTTCCCCCTACTTGCATTGCTCTTAGCTGTAGCCATGTCCAATTTGTGTCAAGCTGAGTTGATCTTAAGAAAGGCAAAGAAAAAATACGTCGTGTCAATGCCAGGGAAAAAATATGACCGAGTATTATGAATTTTTGTCCGTTATATTTGACTACCAAACGATCCCAGTAAGTCCAGAATCGTTCAATCTGTATCATATAAAAATAAAGATATCTAATTTCTTACCTGATGAAACTCAAGTGAACTCCCAAAGATCGATGAACTGCCGAGCAATCAATACATAGAAAGACCCCATACGTGATGGAAGCCCAAGTGGGGTTTTGGTGGCCACAATCAAAGCATGTCTAAAAAAGAAGAAAGCCAAAATAAGTAACAGCTGTTCTTAGAATAACATCTCTAACTATCGGGCTATATATTCTTACTTTATTGTCTCTGTGCTGTTTCAGTCTCTTAAATATGGCCTGAATATCTTTCGCACTTGGTGCCCCTTGATCCGCCATTTTGACTTTTTTTATGATGAATTGGCCACGTATACGTCACCATTTTGAAAGTCACGTGCCTACGAGGGAAAGACTGGGGAGATATTTTGTTCCTTTTCAGGCGGAGGGAGTTGGTTTTGTAACTTACACCCCTTTTTTATGTCTACTTAACCCCACTGTCTATTATATTTTAACTGGCTGCAAGTAGTTAAAAAAGCACGAATGTGCTACACTTAATGTCTATTCTTTTAATACTCCATGTTTTATGAAAATGTTTTTAAAAAAATTCTAGTTCGAAGAAAGAAAGACTTCCTTCAACAAGTAGATCAGATTATTTAAATAATTTTTAAAAACAAGGAATTATGGAGTGGCGATTTAAGTTTATTATAAATTGCAATTCACATTTACTGTATTAAGAAATGTTAAATAAACTATTTAAAAAATCCATTTTTAGTTTTTTTCTCACCTCCACGGAACTTGCTAAGTACTTGAACTTGGGCTCTCAAACATTGTAAAATTTCACTTTCTTTCTAGCCTCCCGTCGCCCCCCCACCACC
>JANCMA020401077.1:0-11192 GCA_024336925.2 Zoanthus solanderi
TGTTTAATATTGAGCGCTGTTGCCGCAGCTGCAAGTGCGCTTGAAAATTCACTCCGCACACCCGGCGAATTCTTCGCCGCGGATTTAGCGCCGCGCTGTTTTCGCCTAGTGTGCGGCTACCTTAAGAGAAAGAATATTGTGTATTGATCGTTCAAAAACGGAATTATTTTCAATAAGATTTATAGGCTTAAAGAGAATCCCAACGGCTATTAAAACTTTTAGGAATGATTTTTCCTTCCCATCTTGATGTCTAGACTGTACGGCACGTCTTAGTCTTGACTGATGCGCAAACTCCGAGCCGTAATGCACTTTACAGTGTACGCGCTCACTGACTAGTTTATATGTCTCAAGAGAGGAAAAACTTTGCAACTATATAACTGCCCTCCCCATCTTAGCAAGTAGCTATATTTTAGTTTATGTTTATAGGGCCAATAAGTAATACAATTTCTCGTTGAAGTTGTTTCCCACCCATTGGCATTGACACTGTTGACTGAAATAAAGTCAGGATTGTGGAAATTTTGAAAACTTAAGAATCAAATAATTAAATGAAATCCAAAATAGGTATCATTCTATTCACAATACAAAACATTGCAGTGTAATACAATGGAATACAATAGATATAGAGAGTGATGTGAGTGTTTTGCATACATATAGATGAACGCGCTAGCCACACAATATGAATGGAAACCTTTTTGCTTCTTGCAGTATGGATTGTTTCAAGTTTATTGTGTGCGTCTATTTGTAAGCAAAACACGAACTGAAAGTCCCTAACCCTTTTGATTTGCATTCTGTGTTCACTGCCTTGCACGGCCCGAAATAACCTCACGAACTTGAAGCAAGAATTTGAACAAATGAGAGTTTTTACAACAAATAAGTACAAAGATAAAATGGAGAAGTTCAAATGAAATTGAAATCATAAAAAGCTGAACATATGAGAGATTAAAAATCTAACTTTTACAAATTAACTTTCAGAAGCAAACTGAGCGTGGCATTTAATGAAATTTGTCAAAAGCTAAAACTCAAACCTTATTTTAGACTTTACTCAGCAGTCCTTCGGAAAATATGCTCAATAACGTTAACTCCGTAAAGAATAAGAACTCAAACAGTATTTGAAGTGTTTTCATACGTCGACAAAGGTTACTTGATTAATTAAACTTCGCCAAAATGTCAATAAAAGCCGGGAATCGGTCCTGCATATTTTGGTTGCCTGTGTACTCCATACCATAAAAACAAACTATTTTCAATAATTGTAAGTCAGGTATTCAGTAAATCTAGTAAAGGGCTCAATTCCATTTTGAAAAATCAAGTAGAAAAACCCAACAAAAACGTCGCAAAGCGCTGCGGGTACACAAGAAACTTAAAACTTGTTTGAAAGGCGCAAAAGTTTCGACGTATGTTGGTGCGATGGGTCAAAAAGCCCGTCAAATCATTTGAGCCGCTTTACATTCTGATGAATGACAACTTTCGCTTTTTGCATATCAAAATACGATACAATGCGCGCTCTGATTGGTTAGCTCGAGGTCCATAACTTACGGTGGGGAACCAGGTATGACCCAGTTATGGACCTCACAAACTTCTGTGTTTGTTTTGATTTTGAAAGAAGCATCAAATCTGAAAAAAACTTCACTCTATCACATGAATAATGTTTAAAAGCGGCTCAAGGAAAATTTTCAGAAATCAATGAATTCTGTCAGAAAGAACACAACAGCCATGATCTTCTGAACATTTTTTTCAGTAAAGGTTTGCCTGTTTTTGTTATTTTGAAAATAAAAATTTTCTTACATTACATTTGACAATTTTTGAATTAAGTGCATTGAACTTTAAACAGTTTAGCTTCGATATCAAAAGAGAAAACTGACTTTGTAACATTCCTATTGTTTAAGATCCAATTAAACGTCTTCGCTGCATGTCAATTAATGTTGGATTTGTACCCAGAACGTTCTTCAAAAAACCATGTAATAAATATCTTATTAAACTCGTTTGCTCGATCCATACCGTAAGTTAGGGACCCGAGTTTTTTTCCCTATGGCTCGCGCACTTTCGCGCATGGGCCATAAGAATGGAAATAGCTCGACTAACTTATGCTACGGACCACGCACTTGGTTACTAAAAGGTAATATACAGTATACCATTAGTATACAATACAATGCGATAAAGTAAGATACAATATGATATAATACAATACTGAATAATACAAAAAACGATACAATAAGATACATCGCGCGATGCAATGCAAATTAAAACTGATAGATTACAAAACAACAAACCGCAGCAAAACACAATGAAAATGCTATACAAGAAAGTACAAAATGATTGGATAACAATAACTTTTCTAGAACTAACACAAAACAATTTTTTCAGAATGATGTGCCGTGTAACGTGACAATCAACAACAACATCAGCAACTCCGCAGGTAGGAAATGTTGCCCGTGTGACACAAACCAAACACAATGTTGTAACTCGTGCGCAAGCTCAAAAAATACTGGTAATTTATTTAGCAATGGCTTTATTATAGCATTCGCTTTTTTTTCTATGGCAAATTGGTTTCTTCATTAAAGTTTGAGCTGAGAAAATCTTAACTTTGGATGGAGGAAGAAGTAAAATGGATATACATTCGCTACTTTTGACTTCGTTTATTTGACTGACACAAACAAGTCTTATGTATAATTGTAATTGTAACTGTTCATAGTCAGTCGATGACCGATTGGTTTCCATGAATTTTCTTTGTAAGGAGGGGAGGGGTTCTCTTCTCCAGTTCCCTTCATCCTTCGCGGTCGATCTCAATAAAAAAAATTGATTGCAACAGTAACAAAAACAACAACAACAATAACAACAACAACATCAATAACTTAATTACCTTTAGTAGGTTACAGATATATAAAACGTAAATAACCGGCTAATCAAGATAGGTTGTCCTTGATAGATCAAAAGTCAAAATAAGACGACTCACAGATACTGCGCCTAAGTAGAACTATACATGTAAGGAGCCCATAAGTAGGAGCGAGCAACTCCCATACTAGGCCTATGTCACGGCGTTTTCATGGACTGGTTTATTTTTAGATCGCTATTCGCGGGAAATTTAAGTGAAGTTCCGGTCTTCGGAAAGACAAACGACGATAAACCACACTACCACGTTCGATTTCCAACTCATCCTCTCTTGCACTTTCTTCTGAACTACTAGAGACTTCAAAATCTTCGTCTGAAACGACACTTAAATTACCGGAGAAATTGGATAATTCATCCTCACCGCTGTCCGCCATTTTGGTTCCGCCTTGAAGGTAATACAAACTTCCGGTGACGTCAATGATTAAGTATGGACACATGTGGTTAGTCTGAATTCGCGGAAGCTATGAACTTAAAATAAGTCGGTTCTTGAAAACGCAGAACATGGCAGCTGCTTGCTCCTACTTATGGGCTCCTGACATGTGGGAGCTCGAGCAAAACTAACACCTCCACAGACAGCAAGGGCAAGATTTCTGTCAAAGAGTGAGAGTGATATCTTAGTTACTTTTTCCCTTTACTTTTCTGAGTTCTTTATAATTTTGAACGAATATTGCGTTAGTAGCACCAAATAATTCAACTAATGTCATAAAACAATCCAAGAATTGAACTTAAGGTGAGCAAGTTTCCCCAAACTAGTAAACAATGTGGATCAAAACACTAAACCTTACAAGCCGCGCAAAGCCGGCTGGAGGATGTAACAACAATTGTTGCACAAAAGTTTATGCAAAAGAAAAAATTCCAATTTTATAACTCACAGCTGTTCCTTCGGAGTATCCGTAATCTAAAACAAGGAGGTCAGAGAATTCTGATATGATTCACACACATGGCTAAAAATATGAAAGGAGAAATGTTAAAGACCACATAAATTATACTTCACAAATGAATAGTTGGAGTATTTAAATTGTAATCAGGATAAGACTAAAATAGGTTATTAAACATCATTAAGTTAGCAATTATAGATAAATTGTTGTTTCGGCTTTGATTTGATTGACGGTTTGTTTGATTTAATAACAATTTAAGTTCCAAATCTTGCAGGCAAAGGGTTAAAAAAGTTCTCTTTATTCTAATCCACAGCTGCTCCAATTGAATACATTCGAATTTTGGTTATATTTTTCGACCGTTGTTCGGAGTACGTTAAGAAAAAAACAGAGTTCACCGAGTCATTTCAGTCAAGTCTTGCCAATCTTACTAACATTCACCTCAATACCTTGAACGTAGATGGCATCAATTGCTCAAAAGGTAAGTAAATTGACGAGAGAACAAAGTTTTTGAGAGGAACTGCATTGTTTATCCATCTATCCATCCATCCGTCCGTGCGTCCGTCCGTCCGTCCGTCCGTTCGTCCACCCACCCATCCATCCATCCATCCATCCATCCACCCATCCATCGATCCATCGATGTATCCATCAATCTATCCATCCATCCATCCATCAACCCATCCATCCATCCATCCATCCACCCATCCATCGATCCATCGATGTATCCATCAATCCATCCATCCATCCATCCATCCATCCATCCATCCATCCATCTATCCATCCACCCATCCATTGATCCATTGATGTATCCATCAATCCATCCATCCATCCAACCATCCAACCATCCAACCATCCAACCATCCACCCATCCATTGTATTCCATCCACCCATCCATTTCATTCCATCCACCAATCCATTGTATTCCATCCACCCATCCATTGTATTCCGTTGTATTCCATCCAACCATCCACCCATCCATCTATCCATCCATCCACCCATCCATCTATCCATCCATCCACCCATCCATCGATCCATCGATGTATCCATCAATCAATCAATCAATCAATCCATCCATCCATCCATCCATCCATCCATCGATCCACCAATCCATCTATCCATCCACCAATCTACAAAGAAGGTTGCAAATTCAGTTACTAGCATGGATGTTGGTTAGCTAGAGAATTCGGAAATTCCAATCATGTTTGTAGCGGATTCAGGTACAGTAGTAGTTATACATTCCATGCTTCACTAGACGATTAAAATCGTCCTAGTAAGGACAGTAGAAAGTGAAATGAATTTAGAAAATTGTACAACAACTGTTAGAACTGAGAAGGACAAATTAGGCTAATTGTGAATAAGCGTAGTTTTTCACAAACTGTTGTTGATGTTTGTAAAGGTATTGTTACGTGTACAGGAACTACCTTGAATTGTTAGTGCTATGGAAGCGTCACAATAGTATAACCATATTTATTGTAATGAGTAGGTGTCCCCGATAAGTGCTATCGTAGGGCCTGCTAGAGGTTTTTAACACTTTAATAAGGTACACTTCACCCATGTCATTACAATGCAAGTAAAGTGGACAGCTGTTTCGTCCTGCTATCCGGATTAATCGTGTAGTAGAACGCCAGGGTTTTCCCCTGAGCGCACTAGCTGCCTTCGCTAGATCTTATTAGCAGCTGTTTTCGTGTAGTAGAACGCCAGGGTTTTCCCCTGAGCGCACTAGCTGCCTTCGCTAGATCTTATTAGCAGCTGTTTTGAGATTTCTAGGACCCATCAGCACGGCACAGTTTTCTTGCTACAAGGGCGAGCTCGGAGAACTGTTTTAAGGCTGAGCGGCCCTATTGCATGCATGTGGGAGCTTGGTTGGGGTATGCCAAACATATATCTCCTCAGGAAATGCGTGCGGAGAGAGAACCCATTGAGAGAGCCTATATAATTTAAAACTACAAATGTAAAACTTTTAAAAGAGCAAACCATCCGGACTCAACTCCACGGTTTGTTCTTTTAAAAGTTTTTTATATTGCAAACTTCACGTCAAACTCACCTGGTGATAGACAACTCTCGGCCAATGTGCGTTCCCGAGACTCGAACCCGGGTCCCTGGAAGGCAAGAGCATCACGGCGACCATCTCTCCTTCCCTCTTCATTCCTAAATATTTTATCTTTTATAGGACCTAAACCGTATTGTGGCATCCAATTGGAAAGCATTCACAAACACTCTCGTGCTAGACGAGCGGTTGGTGGAGGCCGCGGCAGAGGAGGAGGAACCAATAAAAAACAAAACTCTGAAATTGATTCGCAGTTCTTCAAAGATTACTACAATATGCAGGAGCCTGACTGCGAAGGGCTTGTCGTTAATGCCACGATGAAATTACCAGAAAGAGCAACGATGAACGAAACCCTAGAGCTGATGATCTCACACTTGCATAACAGAACATTTAACATAGAAGTCTATGATGGTTCGATTTTAACAGCCGAATTGATGCTCGCCGCTGAAAAAGGACTACATTTTTCACGCTACAAAGCACCTCCACTTCCTACCTTTTACCCAACGATGGCCCCTAAAGATCTTCCTCCTTTAAAGACGGACCTTAGGCCTTTGATTTTCACAGCAGGTTCCATTTTAGCCCTGGTGACACTGTACGTTGTGATTCGTCTTATAAAACATTCAGTTTTCTTACGAATGAATAAATTCACAAAAATTAACAGCAACAAGACACGGAAAAAAGTTCCAAGGGCCGATGTGGAACAGAAAAAACCGAAAGGTAAAACTCTTTTTTGAGGTACTGATTTTTTGAAGCAATTAATGATGACATGTACTATATCAAGTACGAGACGAAGTGAGTTGTAGTGGTTTTCAGATGTAATCTAAAACAAACTTCATAGAGTTTAGAATTAATTTTTTGAGCTTCGATCGCCATTCTGCTTTAAAGCGATCTTTGCCCTTTTACGCAATTTGATTCAGTTGTAAAACCAAAGCTTTAAAAAAATTGAAGTTTCGATGAAATCTCACCCTCTTCGAAACTGGTAAAGCCAAAACCGTCTTAGAGTGTTGTTATTTTTAATAGATTTTTAGCTTGTAGAAAAGTTAATTTGTAGACAAATTATGGTTGCAAGCAGCTATTATTAACTCAATGCAAAGCCGATCATAGTTTTGTGTATCTTGCGGTCTCGCACCTTGAACGATTTTCAAGAAAAACATTTTTTATTTTAGCTGCTGTGTTTTCTTTCTTTAAATAAGGTTTTGCTTTCAAGGTCATTGATTGACTTTCTTGTCATAGTAAAGTTTAATTTATTTTCAAATGCTAATTAATTTTTAAACATCCGGGTTAAAATCTATACATGTTGGTGAATAAAATTGAAGTGAAAAAGTGAAACCATCTTTTCTAAAGTCAAACATAAGGTATTGTTTTGCTATGAAATTAATTTGTCAGTGAACCAATATCAGCAAGAGCTCGGACTAAGCCAGCAACTTCAACCGTAGACAGCTGTTTCGTCCTTTTGGGACTCGTCAGTACGGTGTAGAGCGCAAGAATAAAAAGCCAGCCAAAGGCTAGTTGTTTATTATGCTCAAAGTTTTAACCCAATACCGACTCCAAAACATATCCGTTCACTGACAAATTATGAACTACGAATTGACAAAACAACCCTGTAGAGATTCACATGGTCAAAACCATGTTTGAAAAAATAAATAAACGGCATTTCAAACGTTTTTGGATTTTATATACGTTACGGTAGAGGCTATGGAAAACTTTATAATTTTGTTTATCTATACTCATATCCAGCTACCAACATGTACATGACCCCCTACGATACGACACTCAGAAAGCCACTACCGGTCAACAACGACTCTCTGAGCCACACTTATGATTGGTCAACCCCAGGCTATTTTCCCAACATTCTTGCCCCGGCTTACAGGCCTGCAGAACTATCTAGTCAGCATGGTACCCCAAAACTGATGCTTGATGAATCTGATCATGAGGACGGAATGCATTCTCCGAATGGAGGTGCAAGTGTCATTGACTTGGATGTCGATGAATCATTTGATGATATTCTTCATAGCGATAGTGAAGAGAACGGGAAGCAGAAACGCCCAGGAACAACATCTAGGTCGCTCGGATCCGGCAGATCTTCAGTGTTAGGAAAATCAAACATCTCAGACGAACATCGACGTAAGGACGCCGGTTACAGTAAGACGAGAAACAAGGTATCTCCAACTGATATGAGGGGACAATCCGCCCTCGGAAAGTCCTCCATGCAAAACAGCTCCGTATAAACACAAAGCAACCAATGTCGTTGTGTATCTATCATCAGTTGTGAATGGTGAAATGAAACAACTTGGCTTTTTGTTTAAGTGTTGCAAATGAGGCTGGAACCAACTTTTAAATAATTACTCATATTTAATGTTTACACTTCTAAAGAGCTTCGAAGATGACGTCACGGGCAATTCTAGTTCACTTTAAATCATTAATTTGTTTTACTTAGATTTATTGGGTTTGCTCTCAAGGGTTGTTTAGTTTAGCGTTAGATAGCTAGAATTTGTCAAGAACTAAATGGAACACCATTGTCGTTGTGCAGCATTTGAATTTAGATGGAGAGGCCTTGAGCTGAGAACTGAAACTATGACGTCATATTTTCTTACTCGAGCGCCCTACCAAGAATTGATAATCAAACTTTTTTTTTTCTCGTAAAAGAAAAATATTTTTTATCGTAAAACTCAGAAAAATGATAACTTTGATGCTTTGAAACCAAATAACAAACGGAACAGCTTAAAACGTGAACCGTACCATCATTATTTATGTAGGAAATATGACGGAATACCAAACAGGAGTTGTTCGCGCTGTCTTCACTTCCCAAGTGCTTCATTACAACATGAATCACGGACTAAAATAATTTATTTGATTTGTTTTTAAAATTTCAATAATTTAATGTAAAACCAAACTTGGTTGTATTTCGCTTTCAAAAAGCACGAAGATGAGGCGAGTGTAATTTGAGGAATTTTAGATTTTTTACTTTGGAAATTATTGTCAAAACATATAAAGCAAGATTTTTTATCATTTACTTTTACAACATACAAAATTATCACTAAAAACTATAGGCACTTAGTTTCTAATCTGTACTTTCAAATCGTGCAGCCCTGAAAAGAGCTTCATTTAAGAATTAAAACATGTTCTCCGTGCCTTCATAGCCGGGTGAAAACCGTGCCGAACGTTTGGGAGAATTCGAGAGCAAATCAGTGAAAACCCGAGACGCAGTCGATTATGCAACTTTTACGTTTGCCTGTCATATTATGCCGAATGCGTGATTGCCTTTTCATAATCCGCAGTGCCTCATGGGATCAGAATCAATTTGCTTTATTTAAACCTTTAAACTACGACTAAGAGTTAATTAGTGTAACGAGCTGACAATACTCAAGCATTTTAGTTACATGCAATGTTCAAGCGAAGCTACTTTGGTTTGCTTCCCTTACGTTGATATCACTCAACCTAAGCTTTATTCTATTAAGTTTTCTCACAATCTGGAAGGCAATATTTTCCGTCTTACATCCACTCCGCTCCCCCCTTACCCATCGTGTTAACTTCCGTACGTGCATAATTACTAATAACCGTTTTATTTATAAATATCTATTTATAGCCTTGCTTTGTTATTATTTCTCAGACTGACCTCATTCTCAGTATTCTAAAACTAAAACCTAAAACTTACTTTTACATCCAAAAATTACATTTGTTTGAACAATATTATGTTTGAAACAAGCTTTACTGAAATGACAATGTGTACAGAGGTAAAGAAAAAAGTCAATTGTTTACTAATACTGTATAAAAAATTTGAAACTGAAAACTTTAATGATTAACATTGTGGTATTCTAAATAAGTAATTTCTTTCGTGAAATAAAATAAAAACCTAGTTGCTTTCTGTGGGTTTGACGTCTACAAATACTTTACCTTCTATTAATATGCACGTATTTGACACGAGTTTAAATCAATTTTAATAATTTACCACTCTCCTCATTAAATCGAACCCGCACCCAAACGGTTCTTGAGTCTAGTCAAACTCAAGCCATCTTGGTCTACGTTCTATTCTTTTGCTGAAGAATGTTTGATTTAGATATATTTGAGATTAAACTAAAACCTCAAACAAGTAGAAACAAAAAACATCAATGGACCTCGCAAAGTTATTGTCCTTTTTCAGTCTCCCTCGATGTCTTACTGGCATGCTGGTTTAAGTTGACCACAGTGACATTGGTCATTTGGCCTGGAACTGTGAAATTCTGGGTTTCTTAAGTTAAGGGGTTGGAAATTTTTGCAAGAATAATCGTAAGGGAGTCTGTAAACCATGCCCTGAACTTGCCTGAGCGAAACCTGTTTTAAAAACCATTAAAGATCAAACACTTCAAAATCAAATTTATAAAGAGCAATACATATTCCAACCTCGTTCCCAGGGCTTTTCCCTATGTTGTGGGTGCGGTTCATAACAAAGGGAAAAGCCCTGGGAACGAGGTTGTATATACTCGTTAACCTAATGTCAAAATACTCATCAATTATCAATTCGTTAAAAAATGTCCAAAAAGGTACCAATCTATTTAAATTAGTTTTTTTAATCCTTTCATCTCGGCAGTGCAACATTGTTACAATAAATCCCAATTTCAATAAAAAAAAAAGACAACATTTAAGTGAATATAATTAAAAACAATATCCATGGTGAAAATAAATAAACAATTTTTAAAAATATATGTTAGTCTTCGATTGTTTTACGACTCTTGTCATTGTAATGACCGAGAGGTCAACCAATCACGGCGCTGATCACTGAACGAGAAAATGTGTGTAACAAGCTCTTCTAGTTCCCAGTCTACACATCACTTGATGCAGACTGGCAATTGGAAGTTGCAGGCGAAACGTTGCGGTCTTTCCAATAACAAGAATCGTGAAACTATCGGAGAATAATATTTAATTGTTTAACATTTGAGTGCTTTTCAAAGAAATGGTTTTAAACAATCCTTTTCAATTATTTCTACACTGTTTCACACTTATAGTATGCCTCAGATAGTTTATTTCATTGTTACAGTAAGGCCAAATAAAAAAAATAGTTGGTTAGCAGACTTTTTTTCAGACTTTGATAGTGGAGCGAGCGGTTTTTATCTTTATTTTTTATTATTTTGTAATTTGTACAAACTAGAGGAGAGGGGATGAGTTGGTAATCATTTTATGTCCGGCACATGCACTAACATAACACGATATCAAAGCTCTAGTGCTCTTGACATTTTAATATTTCATTCTTTGTAAAATTAAGCCACCAGAAGATATGTAAAATAATTTCTTTCAATGATTCCACGTTTAAATCCATTTGAAAAGGAAAAAAAACGTGTTACTGAACCGAATTTTGAAACAGGATGTACCATGTTTTTACTTTTAGGTGCGTAATAAACGGCGGGGAT
>JANCMA020401181.1:0-10000 GCA_024336925.2 Zoanthus solanderi
AATTCACGATTTTCTTTTTCGTTGCTCTGCAAAAAAGTGGGGGGGGGGGGGGGGAAGGGTTACAGCCCCCCATGTTCCGCCAGGCCTGTCATTGTTCTTATAAAGTTGCTTTACAAAAAAGCGTGTACTAGGAATGTAGTGCGAAAGACAATCCTCAGTAAAAGCGGAGAATGAATCTGTTTAGTTTTGCAATCTAATGTTACTGTAACTCCTAGCCATAGAACTTAGACTGTTCTTGTTGTAATGTGTCTGTAAACTGTTGGAAAAAAACATAAATAATACTTTTGAACCGTGTCATTAATGCATGTTTCAAGGAATTGTGTAAATCAAAACAACTAAGAAAAGTGATGACGTTTTAGTTGTTGTACGGCGAAAGCGAAAAGCATTTTTTAAAACAACTTTAAACGTTTAGGCCCCAATAGCTAAAAGCGTTTTTATCCTTTTTTGAGTAAGACAAGTGTTAAATTTTAAAAAGATAATAAAAAAAACTAATTTTAGAGAACCGCAAGCTTTGTGAGAGGATTAAGGAACAATGCAGTGGCGCAAAGTCTTTATTGCACTTTCAATATCATATTGAATCTCGATTTTATCATCCAATGACTAAAGTTATTCTAACACGGGATCATATATGTGGCCTATCAAAATTCAAATCCTCCGAATGGAAAAATTGATTTGTTCTCTTTTTATTCGTATTGAAAACTTATGTATACTAAAGGCGAATATTTTGATGTTCAAAATTCTTTATTCAATTTTCGATTTATATGATTTTCGATTTACAAGCATGAAGCTCAACACGACGCTCAAAGCCCCCGTCTATTATTTTTATCAAATGACAAATACAGGACTAGCTTTGGTTAGAAAGAAACAACTGCTTAGTTTCTAAAAGACCAGAAATGTTTAACTGAAAACTGTGTTTAGCTCTTGACATTTTGAATTATTTCAATTTATTTATTTTATTCAACGTAAATAAATTGTCTTTCCTACAATTAGATGTAATTAATTTTGATGAACAAATTTAAAAAGTTTGTTATATGACCATCGTATTTTCTACTTTTCTTAAAGTCGTTTAACTCGGCCAATACCCTGTCCCAAACAAGTTGGACAGCAAAATGTGTGTAAAACTTTGCAAATCCTTTCGAAAACGGTTTCACCGTTTTGATTAGTATTACCAGGCACTGTTGGGGTGGTACTTGTTGGTTGCTCTAATATCAAGTCTTCACTTCCAACGTTAGACAGAAGACTCGTACACTCGCTTACTTCTGCAGAACCTCCCGATTCGTCCTTCAAAAGAGCACCTTTTTGCATCCTTGTTCTCTCCAAGGTAGCCTCATCGTATCGTCTTTTTTTCACTCGCTCCTGTTCGTAATTTCCCAAGACGCCAGCAATATTTCTAACAGCCCTGTCAGTATACTCAATGATAATAGCTTCCCTCTCTCGTGCGTTCATTTCTGGTGGTTCAGCTTGAGTCTTCCTCTTGTTTTGAATTTCCGGTTTCTCCCCGAATGGACTTTTTCCCGGTAGAACTTTGAAACGTCCGGGAAGCACTGGTAGTTGTTTCTTATTTTCGTCACAACTTGCGAATTCAAACAGAAAACACCCGACATTTACTTTAGAAGCGTATTCCTCAAGATTTGCGATAAAGATAACAAATTTATCAAGACTGTATGTTGGCATGTTGTTCCATACGGTGCTTTCGTCTCCACCACTTGGCCGAGCGAGGCCAAGCTGATGATGGGAATGCCATTCTCCTATGTGACACAGACCTTCATTGCTTGTCAGGTACGAGCCAACGTCCTCGAGGTACCTCAGATCTTGGTAGAAAGATGTCCCAGTTCTTCTACAGTCCATCCCGGGCCCAAGAACAAGTTGAACAACGGCTGTGCGATCGTCCGACCACAATCCAAATAGATCACCTCCAGTTTCAATGTTTTTATGCCTCAAAACCCAGCTACAAAGCTCCTTATAATCTTCTTCGTAAATCACTACTTGGAAACTTCTGTCGTCCTCTAACTCGTTATCACTCTTAGTAAAAAGATGCCACATTGTTTAAAGTTGGCCGTGAAACTTTTAGCTACAATGCAATGTGCCTGAATATATAGTATCTTTCAAAATAGAAAGTAAAAGATTTTCCAGGAATTTTCCGTGTTTTAACCTCAGTTGTACTTCCGAGAAATAATTCTTATTCTCGGAGTGGAATACTGATGTATTCACATTTTCAGGAATTGAACCTTGTTATGCCAAGCAGGAACTACGCCAATGTGTAGCCATTAAACCATTAAACCTAATAAGCCCCATTAAAAAGAATTGAAATTCTTTATTTTCAGATACTTATTTTGAAAATATAAAAATAGTTTTAAAGTCTCACGTGTGCGGAACTGCGATGAATTATTCCAGAAGGTTGTGTGTCACTACTTGAGTTGGTTTTCATCTAAAAAAATGTTTAGTCCCAGTTACTAGTGTCACAAAAAAAACTAGGTATTTGACTCCTTGCTTGCTTGAGGATCAGAAAAAGTAGATATCAGTGACAGTCGATACGATTGTTGTGTGACAATAACTACATTAATTGATAGACAGCAAACTTGCTCAGATGAAAAGAGCGAATGCATCCATGCTTTATTGTGTTCGAGCGAAGCGAGAATGCATACTAATCATGTGGATTTCGAGCCTAGAAACATATAGAAAAAGCTCGATGCCATCGTATTTCAGGGTCTTTTGGAAGGAAGCCTCCCTTTCACGTTATTGTCGGGCTAAACGGCAATATCATAACAAAAACTGTAATAATTTCCAGAACTCCAACCTGCTAGAACGCAAATTCGGCTCTTTTTTTATTCGGCTACTTTATTCAGTCAATTCTTAACAAAATAGAAATATCTCGAACGCACTTGCCTAATCTTTGATTACTACTAGTTGGTATAAATTAGTAGCCCAAATTATCGCAGTCACTAAAGCCGAACTTATCAAAATCAAGAATTTTTTTCATTTGGACCAAAAGAGCTAGAAAGACAACAAAAATCAAATATTCGCAAGGAGATGGATGAAGCTTTTAAATTTAAGTGATTAAAATATTATTGAACGCGTGAACTGATAGCGAACATGAGTTCTCAAAATGGAAGGTTTAACTACAAGAATCCATAGTATTCAACTTTCATCGGCCTCGATTTTATTTTATACTGATAAATAATAATTTTAGTTTAATGGTTTCCCGACGAAAGCATTTCCATGAGTTAATTCAGGAGAGATACAGATAAAATGTTTCTACGATAACTAAAACGATACAATTCAGTTATAGCATACTTTAATTGTTGTTGATTTGCAATAGTCAACGGTTTCCCTAAGCCTTCGTAATGCATTTCTAAAAACTTTGTGTTCATTTATCAGTTTATTGATGTCTAAACGCAGTAAATCATCAGCTCTAATCACAACTTCTCAAGCATACAAATCTTTCCATCGTAAAAGGCAAAGCAGTTCAGCTCTTGATTCATCAAGCAATTGATCGCGAGAGTAGTGAAAAATCCATCTTTCACCAGTTTTATTGCAACCTGTCTGTCATTCGATTTCTTTTTCACCAATTTTTCGGTTTCTGGATCGAAAACCAATTCCTCTTGAGCCGACGTTCCTAGGGCATAATCTTTTAAGGCTTTTTGCTCGGGCGTGAGGACTCCCGACATTTTGAAATTCCTGTATTTTTAGCCTAAATCAAATAAAAGCAAAGTAAAGTCAATGATTAACGAATTCACAGTGCTCAACAATTAAAAATTGTTTTGCATGCAATGATATAATATAATATACTTACAAAATCTCCAAAACAAGTTCAATCAAAAGTATGACAGATTTTCTTAAGATCTATGATGTTGAAGGCTGCTATATTAAATATAGTATGTATACAGTTTAGGTAATAATATATTCCTGTTTGTTTCCTGAGTGCATCACAGAAACTATCGGGCTACTGCGAAATGAGCTGTTTCTATTTTAGTATCACCCAGTCAATAGTGGGCCTGCGCAAAAGCTTTTTGCCTTTCCAGGAAATCATAATATCATAATCAAAATTGTAGTTCATTTTGTGGAATCTGTCAGTGCTTTCGCATCCATTATCAATATGGGTTGGTCTTCGGAGCAACAGAAAAGATTGGGTTTAGAAAAAGCGATTCTTGAAACATATTTCAAACACAAAGTTCAATGGATCAACCCAACCGCGTGTGGAGAGACAAAAGTTGAAGTGCAAATGACAACGACAAACAACAAAAATTTTACATTACGAGTTTATCTGCCGAACGATTTTCCAAATAGCTGCCCTGATATGGTTGTGTGCAATCCTTCTTCTCCTCTGGTTAAGAAAGATGGAAGTCTCCTAAGTTCTATTTCTGCTACCAATCACACTTATGGGACCAAAGACGGAATGACAAAGATTTGCCATTTCCTTCCAGCGAAATGGACCAGTGAGAATACCTTGTACCAAATATTCATGAAAGGTCTGATCTGGTTGGAGGCATATGAAGGTCACAGAGCCACAGGACAGCCAATTAATAACTTTCTCAGAGAGTTTTCTTCTCCATAAGAAAATCGTATCTTGCTGCATTTTAAGATAGTGTCAGAGGAGTTTTTCAATTTTAAAATTGATTTAAAAAATGTCTTTAACGGTCTTTTTTCCTGTCTTAAATCGTATAAATTGAGTTCAAGGTAGAAAAACAATTGAAAAACACTGAATGTTCCATTGAAGTTCATTGCCAAATAGGATCAGACTAGGGCATATCGTAGGACTTAAATATTACTTCAAATGATAAATACTTTTCTGTGAGATTTTAAACGAAGAGAACGTCACCTATTACGCCATTGTGTAAACATTGAGATGTAATTAAATAAATTCGATGCAGTATCTTGTTTAGGGCAGAATGGCAGTTTCTCTCCCTACAATTATGATGAGTCTTTAGAGAATTAGGGTTCGATTGCATTTGGCGGTCTGAACTATTTTTAGATCAGTTCTTTAATGCAGATAATGCAGTTTTTCTCCTCTCTTGAATTTTTACTTTTCCAATTTTTCATCACAGTTTTAGTTGTTCATTTTTGGTTTTTAGAAGGGATGTTTTGATCTCTTTTATGTTGATTTTGAGTTTTCAGTTTTTTCGTAGAAACAAGACGAACGAATTAAGAACATCTATATACGGACTTTCTTTGGAGCTAGTCATGTATTGGAAGAGAATGAGGTTCTGTAATTGACAGCTGTTTTGAAAGACAAGTTAAGCTATTTAGTTTCGATTATAATTTTGTATGTAATTTTTGTTTGTTTTTGCCTTCGAAAACTTACGAGTGTTTTTGGTTTTGCCTGGATAATTTTCATGCGGTCTTCCGAGAAAAGAAACCCTATTTGCACGTGTATTTCCCGGAATAAACTTTCTTAGGTTAGGATGACCTTTTCAGTTTTTTCTGCTTGGCCGTAATATGGTTTCATTTTACTGTACACCGGGAATTCTGTACACTTTTTTTATTTTTAAACTTCCTCTGTAAGCTTTCAAACACAATAACAGCATGAATACACGCAGTTGCTTTTTAAATTAGAAAAGCTGTTTAATGTTGTTAAAGGTTGATTCCCTTTTGAGCAACTAATATTTGTCGCCTAGAAAATTACTTTGACTTAACTTTTTGTTAAGCTGAAACAATATCAAAACTTGTGCTGTAACATAAATTAAAATATGCTAAAAAACAGTGCGTCTTATTCAAAAAATCGTAGCAGCATGTTTTTAAAAACACGGTTGGGATTTGTTTCTTTTATTTCTTTTTTGTCTTACGCTTTTCCTTGCCTTGTCGTCTTTTTTTCTTTCGATCGGTTTCTGTATCTTGCTTATCACTGTGCTTCTTGTATTCTTGCTGTTCTCTAACGCCTTTAACGACTCCCCTAGCCATATATTCACACCGAATCAGATCGCTTTCTCGAGTGCTCATTCTTACTCCCTCTGCCTGTTTCTCCTTACTGCTACGAATGCCTATTTTCTTCCCGAAGGGGTTCTCTCCCGGTAGTATTGTAAAACGGCCCGGCAATACAGGCATTTGTTTTATGCTTCGACGTCGAGTTTCATACTCAAACAAAAAACAGCCAATAGTTACAACTGTTGCACTAGAACGTCTTGGTTCAGTCTCTATGTTTGCAATGAATATGACAAACTTGTCCAGGCCGTAGGTTGGCATGTTGTTCCATACGGTGTTTTCATCTCCACCACTCGGCCGAGCGAGAGCATGTTGATGATGGGAATGCCATTCTCCGATGTGGCACATCCCTTCATTGGTTGTCACGTAGGAACCTACTTCTTTTAAATACTCCACATCTTGATAGAATGAACACGTGGTCCTGGTACAATTCTGTCCGGGTCCAAGAACAAGTTGAACAACCGCTCTGCGATCGTCTGACCACAATCCAAACAGATCACCTCCAGTTTCGATATTTTCATGCCTCAATACCCAGCTACAAAGCTCCTTATAATCTTGTTCGTAAACAACGACTTCAAATGCTCTATCTTTAACTTCCTGAGAATTTTTAACTTGGGATTGTAATTTACAATTTTTCATTTTCAAAATTTCAACACAAGTATAACAAATACTATCTAATAAAATTTGTTTTTGATTCAGATCGTAAGCATTCAGTCTATGCCAACAATTTGTCTTCAAAAGATAACTTAAAATAGACTTCCGAGAAACGAAATTCTTTTTCTTTTTTTTTTTGCTCCCTGTGTATTTCCCGGAATGAGTATTCTTAGGATGGGATGGCCTTTTCTTGGTCGTGATGTGGTTTCATTTTACACCGAAAATTCTGAATTTATCTCTGACAACATTGGTAAATTCTACCGCAAAACGAAAGTCTATTTATTTCCGCAATCAATTATATTTCTGTGTTGCGATCGCGCATAAGGTATTGAAATTAAAAACTAAAATTTGATCGAATACAAATAAAGATGTTGTGACCGAATCTGGCCGGGGTTTGTTTTTAGTTTTTCCTGACCTTTGGGCATTTCTCAGCCTGAGTGTTTTTTTAAGTTGGTCCTTATTTTTCCAGGAAAATGGGCGTGCTGGTTAATTTTAGAGAATTCGAAGAAATCGCTTAGCAGCGAAATGTACCCAGTCATCAATATTTTGATTGTTCGGGGGATTATGAAACAAGCAGTATTTGTTTAGAATATTATTTCTTGGAAAAAGTAGGTGATGCATAACGTTCTAGATTTTAAAGAATCGCTTTTCTGTAAAATGTACTGGTCATTATCAGCATTTCAAGTTTCGTAATAAGAAGTATCATTTTTTGAACACTGTTCTAGGAAAATGGGGTATAAGATTTTTTTAAAATAAGAATCACGCGACGTGCCAACGGGATTGTGTTCCAACCAGCATGTGCTCTCAGTATCCTCTTGGGATCTTTGACTTTGACTACGAATCTGGAAATGTGCTAACTAAATTTGCTGTAACAAAGTATGAAAAACTGAAGATTTAGCTATGAATTATGGTCATCAGTTGATCAAATAACACCAGAAAGCCAATGGCAAACTTTCTTTATCCCTGGTTGAAACTTCAGAAGATTATCTGACAATGAAAAAAAGAATGAAAGATAACCCTTTTAGTTTGGTTAGTGTAATATGATTCATATCACTTTTGAGCCATTGTTAAAGAATGCGACCTATATATACCCATTTAAAATCTCACATAATATTTATACTAATACATCATAGCACGATACTTCCTTTGGTTAAAAACATCACAGGCTGATTATAAGGTCAAAGGCAGAACAACATTAAGTGCATATTTGGGATTTCATATAATTTGTTTTGTTCCTTTGTTCCGTGTTTTCTTAGAAAAGCTAATTTGCTTTTTTTTTGTTTCTGTTTTTTTCGAAACTCGAGATTCTGGTCTTCTGAGAAATCTAACGCATTTCCGGGAACACAATCGAGAAAAACAATTGCCTCCATGATTTTCATTCAAAACTTGACAAGGCATATCTTCACAGTATAGTTTCATCCTGGTGTTAAAGATGGCAGAAATACAAATGAAAGATGATAAATTTTATATTCATATGTTTGAACAAGATTACTATAGAATCAAACGCTGGGTTCTTCA
Source organism: Zoanthus solanderi (assembly GCA_024336925.2). Taxonomy (NCBI): domain Eukaryota; kingdom Metazoa; phylum Cnidaria; class Anthozoa; order Zoantharia; family Zoanthidae; genus Zoanthus; species Zoanthus solanderi. Next base: position 8,092 of record JANCMA020401181.1, read on the forward strand.
GTTTCCTAACCTTGAAACTGGAGGAACTTTGTTTGGTCTGTGGAAAAACAAACGTAACCTAATCGCTCATTTTGTCCTTGGTCCGGGAGAATGCTGCAAAAGAACAAATGTCAGTTTCTTCCAAGACATTTCGTACTTAGAAACAGTTGGCAACTCCCTTACTCACGACTACATGATATGCCACATCGGAGAATGGCATTCGCATCACAAAATACGGTTGTACAAACCGAGTAGCGGTGACGAGAGCACAGTCGTGAGAAATTATCCCCAGCGAGCGTGTGGCTTCGCTCTCATTATTGCCAACATCGTCTCATCCGATACAGTGGCTTTGTCTCCTTACCTGTTCACGGAAGAGACATGCACGCGACCCTACGGTGCAAAATATGACACAGGGGAGATTGTTTACATACCGAGTGAAAGCCCATTTCGTAACCTTAAGGCGTTGAATTGGGAAGTTACTAAAGGAGAAGAGAAGTACACACGTTCAGATACTGGAGCAAATAAAAAGCCACAAGCAGACGCTAGAATAAAAAAATATGAACCGACTTTGTATGAAGAAAATACAAAAAAATACTCCATGAAAGAAAGGGAAGCTCGCCATGGAATGGACAGTGAAAGCAACAGACGCAATGACTTGAAAAACAAAGAAGGAAATTCGCCTAAGCTGTTTCGAGTAGAAGGAAATTTTGTTGGTGAGACAGACAAACAGAGCAAGGCGGCGGCGAACTTGAATTCCCCAGCTTCTGTAGAGCTGTCAGTTTTTCGATCAACGAACTCGACCGCAACAACAACAACTGAGCAAAATACAACCATTTCAACATCAGGTTTTTTAGGCATTTCTACCAGTGTGATTGGTAACTATCGTTGTGAAAGCTCCGGATTGGGAAATAAAACCCATCAAAACAGCCAAACAAACAGTGGTGGTGTAGCAACATTACAACCTCGAAAACAAGACACCACTCACCAACCTGCAAACTATCAGCCCATTGGAAGGTCCCAGCAATCCGTATTAACCAAACCCATCTCAAATACAGCCTACGGTGGGGCAAGGATTACAACTAGCTCGACCGCTGAACATTGGACTAACCCAAGTTTTGCAACAGAAGAGCCAGTTCTTCAAAAAGCTGGACTTGACCCTCCAAGAGTTTCAAATCCTGGACAATACACCACTGACCCCCTTGGAGCTAACACCTATAGCAATGAGCCACTGAGAGCCCAGGTTCCTCATGGTAGGCCATCACAGCTGGCCTGTGGATCAGATCCATTGCGAAACACACATCCAAGTGCAGTGGAACAGCCCGACCAACTTTACATAAACCCACACCAGTGGTATTCCACTGATAGCGGCCAGAATAACCTGAAACAATTTCTTCTTTTGTTGTCTCCAGTTGCTGATGGAGACGTTAAAATGAGCAGAAACCAGATAACACATGATCTACAAATGAAGTTCTCACATCATGGCACAAAGTGGATAGTAGAATGTTCGCCTCGGTTTCCCCAGCAAGGGGCAAAGTTATACAAAGAGCAATATGACATCCGCAAGAAAACTTATTGTGAGATATATGTCAAGTTTGTCTTAAAAACTGAAATAGGAGAAATCGCGAATGAATTGATAAATGAAGTGAAACGCCATTGTAATAATTGGGTTTCATAAAAACACAGGAGGTTGGTCTCGATATTGAACGTAACACAGAAAACTGCCATAAATGTGCTTAACAGTTAGAAAATCATTCCATGTTCTCTCGGTTTATAACAGTCTCCATAGGTTCATAGGATTAACTTACAAAAAGTTTGGTATCTGTTTCTGTTATATTGTAGTGAGTACAATAGTAGCACTAATTTTATTATTAATAGTAGTAATAGCGGCAGTAATAGTAGCAGTAGTACTGTTACTATTTAAACTACTACT
>JANCMA020401286.1:0-11191 GCA_024336925.2 Zoanthus solanderi
TGCGATGGATTAGTGTCCCATCCAGGGGGAGTCAAAGACTCTCATCTGCTTAACACTACAGAAACCGGAGATAAGTGCTGGATCCATGGGCCACTAGGCTCATAAAGGATTTAGCTTAGGTAATCTGGCATACAGTAAACAGCCAAAAATTATGGACTGTAAATTTGAGTTTTATAGAAAAGGTAAAAATACAAAATATGAGATTGAAACCCAGTAATAAGAAAAAGGTTATTAATGATACTCACCTTCTTTGTTTTACTGTAACTGAGATTTGAGCCCAGCATAGCAGTTTTAAGTACTCTGTCCTGTTGCTGTAAGTGTTCTTGGACCATTTCCTGGCAAGTTTGACAAAGCTGATACTTTTTATCAAGTTTCTTCCACATGGCTTGCATTTGTTCATCCAAAATGACCTAAAATTTTTTGAATGAAAATCTAAAAATGAAATCTTAATCAGTCTATTAAATTAATGCAGCTGAAACATTCTTTAGTCAAAGAAGAAAACCACATCTTTATCAAAAGGGAAACCAATTAAACCTAGACACTGAGTTTAGCATTTCTTAATGAAAGTGCAACAGATTATAGCTGGTGTCAAAATTTTAGATAATTTCATTTTTTATAGAATTATAAATCATTCTAGAATTAATATAAATTGCAATATTAATAACATGTTCATTAACAAACAGAGCAACAGATGTTAAGTGCACACAATAGAATAAAGACATTGTTGGTATTGGTGTAACATGGTACACACATTTCATGTACAGAGACTGAGCTTATGGTTTTTGAATGGTAGCCACTCAAGCATGAAACTGAAATTTTTCTGGAGCCTGACAAAGAGGAGTTCACCAAGGGTCAACACTGAGTCCCCAACTACTTGTGTTGTAATGCAGGAGACAAATAAAGCAGCACAAGGTGAAGGACTTTGGGACTTGTACACCAATGAACTAGTGATAACAGCTGAATTAAAAGAGGATGCAGTTAGGAAATTTGGTGTATGGAAATGAGAGATAGAAACAAGGGGATTAAAGGTACATAAATAAGACCAAGATGATGATAATGGTTTTAGAACCTGCTGTTAGGACACAAAAGGGAAGGTACCTATATGGGGTTTGCAGCAAAGGAGTTGGAGCAAACTCAATATGGTGTCAATGTTGTGAGAAGTGGTGCCACCAGAGATGTTTGGGGCTCAGAAATCTAAGGACAGCAGGAGATAACTTTAGATGTCCAACATGTGCGAGGGAAATTGTGGCAGTGCCACGGAGAATGGAGGTGGGAGGAGTTAGTGGACAGCTTTTAAGGTTTAATTATGATAATTGCTTAGCAGTATGTTGTACTAATCATGCAATGGGGGGCTGGTGCATTGATCTTATTTACATGCACTTATTTCATTTTTGAAGGCCACTAATGAGATAGCTTCAGCAGCAACTGCCAGAAGAGCGTTCCATTTTGGGAGAGTCCTTACAAAAAAACGAGAGTTGATATGCATTTATAGAACCCCCAATCTGAATATATCTCTGTCTATGACCCCGCGTGTTCATGTGTCTCTTAATTAGCTCCTCAGGGAAGGGTATATTGACCATACCCTTCTCAATCTTATAAAATATTTCCAGATCCTTATCCTCTCGGTGATCTTGAAGCAGGGGCCAATGAAGAGACTCGAGCATTCTGGTGACACTGCTCGTGCGGCGATAGTCCCCACACACAAAGCGGGCCGCAAGCTGCTGGACAGACTCAATGTTTTTAATGACCTTTTTTGTGTGAGGCGATCACGCTGGGGTGGCATACTCAAGCGTCGGCCTCACCAGGGCGAGGTATGCGCATTGCTTCACTGCCTTTGAACAACTAGAAAGATTTCTTTGAAGGACTCCGAGTACCCTGCTTGCCTTCTTCACCTCTGCACATTGCTTTGACCAATTTAGTGAGCACAATATATAGACGCCGAGGTACTTTTGATATTTGACACCCTCAAGAGGGACTCCACAAATGAAGTATTGGTGATAAGAGGGACACTTCTTCAGTGAAATGGACATCACCAAACATTTAGTTGGAGAAAAAGACATCTGCCAGTCATTAGCCCAGGCCTCTAGGGAGTTAAGGTTCCGACTGTAACACTAAATGGTCTTGCGGAGAGTTGATGTTTCGAAAAATGATGCAATCATCAGCAAACATTTTAATTCCTGAGGCCACTCTATCTGGGACATCGTTCACGAATAGCAGGTACAATGTTGGACCTAATACAGTGCCCTAAGGGACCCCAGATAGAACTGCTGACCAGCTTGACGATGAAACATTTACGACTACACGCTGTCTACGATTTGCAAGAAAGCTGCGCAGCCAGGTGTGCATTTTCCTGTGGAAGCCATAGTGATGGGCCTTGAGCAGCAACCATTCATTGGGAACCAGGTCGAACGCTTTAGAAAAGTCTAAGAATATTACATCAGCTTGGCCATGGGCATTCAACATTCTTGCCCACTCATGGACGACAGAAATCAGCTGTGTCTCGCATGAGAGTCCCCGAAGGAAGCCGTGTTGATGAGGGCTTATTATAGAATGGTCTGAGAGATGACATCTCATTTGGCTGCACACAATATGTTCCATCACTTTAGAATGATGTAAGAGAAGTTAATGAGACAGGCTGATAGTTGGAGGGGTCAGACCGAGTTCCTTTTTTGAAGATGGCGGAGACATTCGCATCTCTCCACATTTTGCTATCTTGATGATGTGATTTCATGTGGAGGAGGGGTAAAATTGGCAGTAAGAGATAGGATACCTTGTGCTTGGACTAAATGGTGAAAATTGGTGAGCTAGTAATTAAACCATAGCATTCCACTAGAGGAAATAGCAAAGGTTTGCTGTGTGTGTGTGACGCCTGCATTGCCGTATGCTGCAAAAAATTTGGTTCTAACAGAAAAACTGGATTGACTGCTAGCTAGTTGTAATCATAGAATGTTGAGATACATGTTAAGAGTAAGATGGCAGGACAGGATTACTAATGAAGAGGTCAAAAGAAGATGTGGGGTGGAGAACCTTGAACATAAATTAAGGAAAATGAGGTTGAGATGGTTAGGTCATGTAAAACATAGGGATGAGAATAGCATACTTAGTAGAGTGATGGAGCTGGAGGTGGAAGTTAGAAGGCCAGTAGGTAGGCCAAAGAAGACCTGGATTAAGGTAGTGGAAGAAAACATGAGGAAGATAAACATCACAGAAGACATGAATAGAAAACAGTGGAGGCAACTCATATCACATCCAACCCCAGGAAAGGGAAACTAGGGTTGTTCAACAAAGATGATGATGATGACAACACCCTTAACTAAATTCTGCATTGCTTTCAGCTTACATCTGATTCCTGGGTGTTCAATTCCTTTAGCTTGAGTTCTTGATTTTCTGAACATGTATAACACAACTTGGGTTGACAAACAAGAGATGGATGACCAACGTAACCTCCTGTGTGTTAAAAAAAGTACTCAATCTTAATTCATAGCACAGGACTGAGGTACACATGCCAACTACTTACTTGGGATTATCAAAACATCAGAACTTGAAATTATAAACAAGATAAAAAGTAATAATAAAATGCTAATTTCAATGATACAATCAACCTGTTCCCTTGAACTTGTGTGATTTAACACAAGCTATGAACACTGGGCTGGTGTTTCTGCACACTTACCAATATTTCAAAACAACCAAGTACAATGAACTAACTAATACCTAATGAAACTTAAATTTTGAAGTATATTATGTTTTCAATACACATTTTTATAAAAAGCCCAAAATAAAACATCTATTTTGTCAAAAAACCTACGACATCCTTAAAACATAAAGCAACAGGGCAACACCTTTTGCTGTGAAAGAGCGAGATACTCTAGCCATTGCAGCTACAGGTTTATCATAAAATCTTCATCCCACTGCAAAACAAAAAATATATTTTTAGAAAATAAAAACTCCTGCCAGATACAAGGAAAGTGACGCTCGATCTGCAAATTTTAATAGGTGTGTTATCCTATCAGTACCACTTTTTGACCCTGACAAGGTATCCCAATGCAGAGGTGAAAGTCATAGACTTGAACAAAGGATTTGCATTGGGTTAATAGGGATATGTTTCAAACAATACCAAAACAGTGAAATCCCCTATTCAACTTAACACTGAAAAGTACATATTTTCTATTGAACAATCCATTGCTGATAAATAAAACGTACAAGTATTTTACATCATTTTTAGTATTGAATCTCTACAAATAAAATCAGGAAATGTGATCATAACTAAAATTTAGCATTACAATGTTAGAAATATATCTTGGCTGATTTGTTTTAAATAAAATTTATTTTAAGTTTTCCTTTTAACTTCCAAACACATTTTCTAATGCACCAGCTGGTTTACAGACAAATGTATACATACACAAGTCAATACTGACTCTGTTTATGTTCAGGGAAATTTCAGCATCTACCAAAATTTGCAGCATCATGATCAACTACCTGATTCGTACTGTATTTTGCAGAAGGAAGTTTGTTCTTACCTTTAGTCGATCGAAGATTCAGCGATCGAGTCGCTGTTATGTTTTCCTTAATTGCTGACAGTGGAAAGGAATTGTTTGTATTCAGTTAGTTTCAATGTACTTTGTCAACACTCATTTTTTCGTTCATACTGTAATTGCCACACAAAAGAAATAAAATTTCGTACATCCTCTCTTGGGAGCAAACTATTCACTGTGCTCAATACTTTTATATAATTGTGCAATAAATATTTATCATTATATAGTTTCTGTAGTTGAGCTATGGGCAAAGTTTGACATATCCCTCCACGTGCGTGTGATTGATGATGGAACATGCATTCAAATGGCCATCACTGTTACTGATCTTAAAACACTAGTGATGACTAACTTTACTTTTACAATATTACCAAGAGCCATAAACAGAACATTCTACAATTCCTAATGTTGAAATTTCTCTGAAAGCATCAGATCATACATACTTACAAATTTCCGCCATTTTGCCTTGTTATAGTGCAAGGAGCTCTGGGTAAAATTCTTATATTTTGAAGCCGGGTGGGGAGGGAGGGGGGAAACAAATATGTGCGCCTTTGCAAAATAAATTTCTTGTATTCTGGAAATTCTTGTGTTAACACATCAAGAAAAGTTGTTGATTTTCTTGATTTAAAAGCTGCACAGCTGATATGCATATTTACCAACATGTTAGAATGGTGCTTATGTAACAGCATGACCCCTAAAATATGTCTGGAATGTTACACCACTTAAACACAGCAATGAAAGGTGTGCTATCGGTCACGTGACTAATCATTTTCGTTTTGCTTCAACATTCAGTCTTTTTACAAGTAAACAATTGCTTTTCTTTCATATTTGTTTACACTATATAATATAGGATGAGCAATTTTTAACTAAATTTCAAGGCCGTTGTGCCTTGGCCGACGCAAGCGACGGCTTGGCGGGCAATATTTTAGATTTTTAAACAACCTTCTGCATAGGATTCTTCACAGGGATTCTTCTATCAGAAACGAAAGCATCACGATTTTGTACCTTCATTGTTTTCAAGTAATATTTCCTTGCCTGTAGTTTATATGCTGTGAAGTTATCGTCTGTGATTGGTCAAAACACAAACATTCCAGCTAGACATATTTCAGGTGTTCATAGATCACACCTTTATAAGAACAGCTGTAAGGAATCACAACCTTACTTGTGTGTGATTTTCTAGGTTTTCATAGGGTGTTCACTAACTACATATAGATCTTAGGAGTGAGTGACATTGGACTGGTAATGGACGTCAGGTCAATATAGCGATGGCGGCTCATTATATTTTACTCTGGACACGTGAGCTCTCACATGTTTGGAGTAGAACTTTTTGCATCCAAGGAGAAGGCAAAGACGTGATTAGAGTGAAAACCATCGCGAACGAAAATACAATCCGTATTGTTTCTAAATAGTGTCTTTGTAAATAATGTAGTTATTTGACAGCACAAAGTTCGGTAAGGAGATTATGTCCTCAATATTAAATTTTAATCTCAGATGTGGGGAATGATCTTCGATTAATCACTTTCTAATGTAATGCCAGGCTTTGTTCACTGGAGTAGCAGTAAATAACGAAATCACCTCAAATGAAACCATACAAAAATAAATCTACATACATTGCGGTTTTGAATGGGTGTGAGGATTTCAGAAAGACATTTAGACGTGTTGTTGAGTGCTAATCCGATGCAAGTTTTAGCATCATGGCGAATTTAACTCCTGAGTTAAGAGTTAATTCACTTTAGAGCAACCAGGCCCTGGCCTTTAACATCTGAACTCGGCGGTAAGTTTTAAACGATCTTAATTAAGTGGCTACAGGATAGTGACACTGTTTAGCATAATAGTGAATTTAACTCTTGAGTTAAGAGTTAATTCACTTTAGAAGCAACCGGGCCCTGGCCTGTAACATCTGAACTTGTGTGAACGATCCTTTTTAAGTGACTACAGGGTAATTTGATACTCTTTAGCATAATAGTAAATTTGTCTAGGGATTAATTTCATTTTCAATTGTCTTACCTGTGTAGCACTGTTATCGGAGAGCCTTATGATGATGCCAAAGGTCGCTGGCGTATTGGAGGTGGAATAAATTAAAATATAAATGCCACAGCCATGTCACGTTGAAAGATAACAAGTCCCAAGCGACAGAGATCAAATACTTGCTAAAATCCAAAAGAAAATTCAAGTTGTGTTAACTCCGATGGATAATAACAACACAGAATAGCCGAAAAATAAATACCGTAGCATGGATGATTTTGTGAACTTTATTCTGGATCCGGGGTTCTGCACTATTGTGCAAATGGTTAATGTTTAAGTTGTTATTTCAAGAGCGGAATTCAATGCGATCAGACTGTAAAATATTTTAATATTTTAAAAAACAACAGGAACCATTTTTTAACCGCAAATCTTCCTATTTTGAAATCCCTGATTACCAGAATTTTCTAATCCTTGAAAACCCGAAAATGTGCGACCCCATTCTAGTAACTCTACTAAAATGTAACCCCATCATAGTCAATCCAGTCATGAAAATGCTACCCCATCTAGCGGCACATCCCCATTGGCCTTTTATTAGGAAGTACCCCCGGGTGCCTTCCCTGACAAAATATGCTACTTACGGCCCTGACGCCCTTTGTGTTCAGGTATAAATTCCAAAGACTACAATGTTATATAAATCATAAGACTTCGTTTTTGGAGTTGTTTATTTTGGGTTGATTTTGAATTCTAATCTGGCAAAGCACTGAAGCTTTAACCTAATACTCGTGGCTTATAATACGTGATTCAAATAAGTCGGTTTAAAACCAGTGAAGAACAGTGTACGATCAATATTCTTGACAGAAGATCGTGATCAGTCGGAAATAATTTCAAAGTAAAACATTTTTGTAAAGAAGTCTTGTAATGACTGACCTTACAATGTGAATAATAAAGTTTGGCTGTGCGTAAAATATTTCGACAGGCCATTATCAGTCTTCATCCGCATCAGGTTTTAGGACTGATAATGGGCAGTCGAAATATTGTACGCACGTCCCAACTTTTATTACTCACATTATAAGATTATTCATGGCAAGTCTTTTTGACAAAAATATTTTAATATAATATAATATTTGGCTAATCAGCGGAAAATTAACAATCAAACTTGAATTCATTAACCTCAAAAGTTAATCTACTACAATTACGAAACAAGTCTAAATCTTACTTTGTTCTCCTTGTTTGCCGCTTATTCTAGACCTGTAGAGTCGATAGTCGATAGATAGATAAAAGGTAGCGGGTAGCTTTTTTCATCATTCTCATTTTCTCATCGTCTTTATTGAGTTAGTAAAGCTTCACTAAAGCAACAAACTATAAATAAATATATGTTTATACATGTATATATTAAAAAGCTATATATACAAAATATAAAATAAAATGGACAATAGTAAAAAAATCAAATATATAACAACTAATAAAAAAATTTCAAGATCTTCTTTAAACTTTTCTAAAGTAGTAGACGTAGCTATATCTGGTGGGAGTTTGTTCCTATCTCTGGCAGTTCTAACAAAAAAAGAATATTTAAATACATTTTTAGTGTTTATTGGCACTTATAACTTAAACTTATGACTATTTCTTGTGCGCGTTTCCTTAGATAGTAGCAGATAAGACTGCTTATCTTCATCAACAATATTGCTGTGGTACAATTTTATACAGAAATGTCAAACGTGAGATTTTTCTCCTCTTTTCAAGGGGCTGCAGTTGGAATTTCTGAAGCATACTTGTGACACAGGATGTATATTGGTGATCTCCTGTGCAGTATCGAGCAGCAGATCTTTGTTCTCGTTCTAACTTTTCAACATCGCAGTTGTAGTTGGGGTCCCATACTGGTGTTGCATACTCTAATTTTGGTCTTACAATTATTGTATACAGGTTTTTTTTTTGACATCCTCTGTGCAGAACCAAAAATTTTGTCTTATCAAGCCCAGGATCTTGTTGGCACTGGCTGTAATATTTTTCATGTGCTCTTTCCACCTCAATTTACAATCTAATTGTACACCCAAATATGGATGTGATTCGACATTGTCCAGAACTTGTCTACAGAAAGTATAATTAATCCCTTAATGGCACATCCTTCTTTAGCTTTTTGTTGATTACTCAAAAAGTATAACTCAGAAAGCATATTCTAAAACTATGTGCGTACTCAAATTATTCTTGATTCTGATAAGTTTTGCAAACGAACTGTGGTTAGAACGTGCGATAACTATAATAGCGCAACTTAAAGTAAACATTATTTGTTGTAACACTCTCATTACTGACATTAGTTCTCATCTACTAAACATCACAGAAACCGGGGATAATTGTCTGCTCCGTGTAAGGATTTGTGTATTTTTTCTTGGCCTATTTGTTTGCACCTGGCTAAAGTACCTGTTATGTGCCCCTTGTGAGGAATGTGTTGTAGATACTGCTTAAATTCACGACAAAAAAAATTGAGTACAATTTTTTTCTTGAAAATATCAATGGTCAAAAAAAATATTCCTATCATGCTTTGCGGGCGGGTACATGCGCTGTAGTCGTGTCGGTTCTGGAACACAAAACATGGTGGTTTGCAGAGCTAAGCTAACTCGATGATTCAAAAAATTTTGGTCTCGGATTTTCGTAAGCTAGGGATAGCTTGCAAGAATCTTGGCGCAGTTAGTCGAAGCATGGTTATGGACTGCATAAAAGCTATGGTGAATGGTTGGGGAATGCGATTTGTTGTCATGACTTTCTACAAGTTTTGGACACTGATTTTGTACGTTTTGCGTCGACAGCTAAAGACGGTGAGGTGTTTGTTTGTTTCATTGTTGTTGCTAGAATGCATGTTCCTATTGTTGTATTCTTTATGAAGAATATGTTTGCATTTTGGAAATGGTTGAGAAAATGACATATTCTGGGACCAAGTTCATAGTTTTTTTTCGGCGAATTATGACTTTCACTTTGGTTGCAAAACGTCCCGGAAGACGAAATTTCAAGAAATATCTTAAGCCCTGCTGAACTGACATTAGCCCTTCTTCAAAAATTATAAGAAGTTTAGTCAACGATTGCAGGCTGTATTTGTGTACCACATTCGACGCGGCATGTCCGTTTTTTTCATTCATTCGAACACCATTTTGCTCACACTTAATATGTGAGGAAGCAAACAAGTTTTTTTTGCATGCGACAAAAAGATGCAAATTTTAAATTATTTTGCTGCAGAAGTATTGTCAAGCAGAAAAGGTTATTCATTTAAGATCTTGAAATAATCAAAGCTTCTATTAAATTTGCCAGCATTTAATCAAAGTATCATAAAATTCAATGATTTCATTGAAACAGTTGTAAAGTAAGACAACTAGCCAGTTGTATTAGATCGACTAAGTACCAAAAAGTCTGATAATAGGAGCATGCATAGAACTGTCTGTATCAGACAGTTCACTAGAATTGCATGTAAACCATTTATTGTAACATTCCTTTGTAAAACCGCTCTCAAAATTTCTATCAACTGTAGCCATTTAGTAAAAAATATAAATTTCGATAGAGGCCTAAAGCTACTGTAAAAGATGTTAAAATTTTTTAAAATGATAAAAGTTGGTAAAAGTTCTATAGTCATTTAATGTTCTGAGCTTTCGCCGGTCTACAGCATCATCAGGGAATGAATATAAAATTAGCGTAGTGGAGTTATAAATACCAGCTAACGCGATCGACCGTAACATCGATAAAAGATCTGAATATGATTAAAGAGTTCCGTTAAAACAAACTGATAACAATAATAATTAATATTTATATAGTGCTTATCCTAGAGCTCTAAGCGCTTTACAAATAAATACAGTCTGAGGGTCTTAGAAAGTACGCTTGAGTTATAATTGGCAGCCGATAAGAAGTACCCTCAGTTGAAGAGACAGACCACAACACCGATCACCACCCTGCCCTTTGCGAAAAGTGTGTGGGTTCTTTTAAGTCCCTCGACAGAGAGATCGAGAGACTGGGCCTACGGTTTAACGTCCTAATCCGAGCAGACGCGATAGTCTAACCATTTGCAGATTTTAGATCAAAGGCAGCACCTTCTCGTCAGTTATTTTAAGACCCTGAGTGTTGGTCCGGCCGGGAATCGAACCCAAGCCTCCCGCACAGCAGACTTGCATCTTACCAACTGAGCTAACCAGGCGGCGATTATAGTTGTAGCTGTAGATGTTATCATTATAGTTGTTGCTGTAGATGTCGTAACAGTTCGTTGTTGCTGCAGTTTTTGCTGTAGTGGTCATTGTAGTTGTCGCTGCTTATGCTGTTGCTGTAGCTATTGTTGTAGCTGTCGTTTGTTAGCACTGTCTTTGTAGTTGTTGCTACGGTTTTTATCCCAATGGCCATCCACAGCCACGTATTTATTGATACCTGTTGTCGTTCGCGTTCCCGTCCTCGTTGCTTAAGGTCCCTATTGTGGAATCTAGCATTCCACTTGGACATATATAAAATTAACAGGGCTTATACCATCTTTTCAGCTACTTCGTTTAGTAATAACATTCGATTCCCGATTACCACAAGTTTTGCCTTAAATAACATTAGTAGAAATCTACTCACTATCTATCAAAACTACTGCAATCTGATTGGCTACCGTATTCACAATCTATCAGGTGATAGATAGCGTCTGCGGGATGAAAACAAGTAATTCAATATGGCGGCCCTTTCCCGCTTTT
>JANCMA020401394.1:0-11191 GCA_024336925.2 Zoanthus solanderi
TATATGCTAATTAAGATCACATTTCCAAACCACGTCACGGTCATGATTCCTTTTGTTTTAACTTAATGAATTATTAACAAGTTTGAGAAAGATAAAATAACAACCAAAACATACAAACAAAAAAAGAAAAAAAACAAAGAAAAAGGAAACCAATTAAAGAGTAATGCAAGAAAGAAAAAAAGCAACAGCAAAATTTAAAAAAAAACAATGAATGAACGAATACTAGTACTGCTTCATGGCTTACCACAACTGCTGCATGTCTTTCTGCACAAAACAAAAGTTATACGCAAATTCTTGTGGCATTCGTTTTTGTGATTTTGGCAGTAAAAAGGCACGGCGTCGGAACATCCATGTGGAGCTGTAACTGGTGGAGATGTGGTCGCTGGAATTTAAAAAAAAACAAATTTGCGTTAGAAAACTGTATTAAAGTAGCTACACCCAAACTGAACTGACAAATATTTTATTCAGTCTTTCTTGAATTTATGAGAGCATTTGTTCTTACATTTCAGTATTTCAGTTGGTCTTGTTAGGTATCGACTACCATATTATAATTATCTTGTCAATTTAGCTGTGTATTTTAATGTTTGGAAATCGAGTCGTAACAATAAATAGCTTAACCGACTATTGGAAACAAACTGACATAGGAATCACTTTGTAGAGTGAACCACACCTTCGAGATATGTTGTTTTCAAAACCAGTTAGCTTTGTATTATATTACATCCTTAAAACTGAATGGGTTATTGAAGTTGCGACACGGCCTCTTGCTGGTACTGATATGTTAAAATATTTTACACTAAATTAGTTGATATTGTAAAAAATATATGTGTTGTCAAACTGAATTCAGCAAAAACTGACAATTTAGAGGCTTGCATGTCTATTCAGCTTGTTAAATGTATTGATTTTGGGTTTTTCCTCTGTGGCATATAATTAAAGAGCAACGGTTTTTTATTTTCGTATTTGTATTTTTTGTATAATTGGTTATCACTTAAGGATTACATAAACATTCAGACTTGACAGTTAGAATGGAAACGTCAAGGGTTTTAGAACACTGAATCTTATATCATTTCCTCATAGTCTAAATAGCAGTATTTATATATACGTATATAGTTCTTAAAAGAATTATTGTTAAGTAATGCACACATATTTGAATTTTACAGACATGTTTCGGGCTACAACTCCAATCTTCATTGTGTAATGTTAATTTATGTTAAATTGCCTTAACTGTTGGTTAAGTGTTCCCATTGCTATTAATGTGAAGGGCGCCGGCCTCTTTGATTTCGCTATTAATGTGAAGGGCCTCTTTGATTTTGTAATCTAAGCCAACAGGAGCACTATCGAGAACGTTAAAACAATGCTAAACTTTCTCTTACCAAGTTTACATATATAATGTTAAGCTAACGGCATTGTATAAAACACACTGGCGATGGGACTTGTAATCCAGAAACATGTCTATAAAATTCAATCTGTGAGCATAACATGAAATAATTCTTAAACAGGAATATACCAATAAAGCACTTACGGCACTGAATATTTGTGTTGCAAAGTCCATATTCTCGACTGTCTCCTTTGCACTGATGTTTTATCATTGGCCCTGTAGCTGTCTGGTATTTACAATCTCGTTGTCGGAATCTAATACCTTGGCCACAATTACCGTGACACGTGCTCCACGCATTCCAGTGTTTCCAAGAGCCATAAACTAGAGATAGAAAGTTCATCAGTTGTCAAAACCTCAGATTCAGTCCCAAGATCAATGATATAACGAAAATACCTAAATGAGCCAATGTTAGCAACTGAATGGCATTCAGGTTTCACTGACAACATTAAAGAATGAAGTGATAGAATAGAAACAATTATAACTACACGATGATGAGAACAACGAATCCTAAAGATTCTGAAAAGAAACATTAACAAAAATAGTGATATACCCGAGAGCTGATAAACCGTACAAGCAGTGAAGATGTAAGGATTTTATAATGGCAATCGACTTAGATTAGAGGGCAGTCCAGTTATTAATGGACTACAACAAATTCCGGGAGATTTCAAAGGAATTCCCGGGTAGATTGACTGTGAATAGGTTATTAAAGACATCCACAGATATTTCAAATTATGAAAAAAAAGATTTATACATTTGTACATTTTTCGAGAGTAAAACGTTAATGTTTTTTTTTTGCACTATTTTATCAAGTTAAAAAGATATTTTTTATTTTTATTTTCTTACTGAAATGCACGATAGTAGAAATATTACAATACTAACTATATATAAACAATAAGTAACTTCAGTAACAAGCAACTAGCACTTACTATGACAAGGAACATTCTGGTGGCAAGGTTCGTAAACCCGGGGTGCTCCTTGACAGGTGATTAGCTTGAAAGGAACGGTATGCCTATAATAGACACATTGTCTTTCTTTATACCGAGAACCACCGTGACAAGTCTTGTTACAAGGAAACCAGGCTCCCCATGGACTCCAATGGCCGTAATCTAAAGAGAACAACAGAGCACATTCAATTATGAATGAAGGGACATTTGAATTGAGGAAATTTAAGGAAAGATTATAATTTAGTTTATTTTATTTTAACGGACGAACACCGAATCCCTCAAACTATTGCTTGCACAGGATCCTTGAGTATATAATATAGTATAATTGATTTATACACCTAAGAGTGTCAAAGCTAAGTTAGACCCTAAAAAATTTACTTGCTTTACCAATTGCAGCTTCGTTGCTCAGTTAGTAGGAGCACTGCACCGGTATCTCAGAGGCCACGAGTTCACTCCCGTTCAAGCCTGAAGTGGCTTGTAAATAACGCTAGGATCGTTCACATAACATCGTTGGTTCCCGCCATAAAAAAAATAAGCTTTTACTCAGTATCTATGCTATTCAGTTCATCTTTTTAATTATCCTCTTCGACGCATCTATTAACCCTCGGTCAACCAAGCTATTTGCTTCCATGGTAACAGTAACATTATGACATTAATGTTTGCATAAATTTGAAAAAAAGTTAAATACATTTACAATTTTCTGTTTTTCAGGAAACTCTTTTCACTTTCAAAAACTGTAAAAAATTCTATTTAAGTTACAAACACGAAACTTATAATACAATACGATATACGTGTTTACGTCAAAATAAGATACGTTATTGATCATAATGAACAGCTATTAAAAATTTGATTGGCAACGCTAAAACACTTTAGAAGAAAGTCAGAAAAAAAAACATCTGACCCCCATCCGTTGGATGTTCAAGGGTTAAACAAGAGAATCAGATTCCTTCCCATGATTCTCATTTAGTCTTATGTTCTTCTAATACAATGAGAGGTTGAAATTTTGTTCCTTTTTTATTTTTTCCAGTCAAATCGACAATGTAGAATTCCCACTAAAACATTTTCTCCCTGTCTTTCCTATAAGATTTTCATTGTTGGTATTTATTAAAGCTAAATATCCATGTTTATTATGATCAGATTTAGGCCTTGTATCAGCAACCTTGGGCCCCATTAGTACGAACCTGGGATTTTAATTTTAATTTAAACTACGCATTCATAAGGGAAGGAGTGATTGACTCTGGTCAGAGGGTAGTTATAGAGTTGAGAGTGGTTTGAGGCCTAGAAAAGCACCACAAATCCCGCCTAAAAGCCTAATCGTTAATCCCAACCTACTTTCCAAGCTTTATTACTTACATTTGCATGGGACGTTTAAATTGCACTTGGTGTATTCCTCTCGTGGCCCAGGGCAACCCGTCATGGTAACAGGTCCAACATAAGCACCGTATTTACATGTTCTTTTTCTAGTCTGAATACCGTAGTGACAGGACTTGTTACAGTTACTCCAGTTGGACCAATCATTCCATGCACCAGGATCTGTTAACACACATGCAACTTAGAAAATCAGCAAGAAATTTGTACAGCCCCAATCTCAGCAATAACTTTTTATACGATCTTTGAGGCTTTCTACGCGTTTCAACTAGCCCGGACGCAAAGTAAGAGAAGCTAGAGAGAGATTCTTAAGTACGAAATATTGCAGTTAAAAGAAGCAATAAAGCTTGAATATTGTTTTTTTAATATTGTTATCATCGATATCCTTACAATATTACTATTTGCCTTTTATGAAATTAGCTTAATTTCAGCCTCACTCCGACGAAGGGCTACCGTTCGCCGGAAACGTCAGTATTAGTGTGTTGTATTATTTGTCAACGGTGTCCAACTTACAAAAATTCTACACGTTCAACTGCTTCTTTAGAAACACTGAGGCGGCTTTTTTTTTCCAACATGTCTACAGTGAAATTTTTGTAGATGGAAATCACGTGGAAGTACAATTACTTTACGTCAAATGTTTCTACTCACGTAGGCATGGCTTATGTACGACGCAGTTTCGCTTTTCTTTATCAACACCTTGACATGCTATTTTTATGGACAGGCCAGCACCATTGTAAACCGGATATTTGCAGATTCGTCTACGCATTTGAGTGCCATTGTGAACGTGGCAGTCGCGTGTACATTCACTCCATTTTGTCCAATGTTCCCAATAACCTTGATCTACGTAGTGGTTAAAAATAAGATTTAGAAAATTACAAGGCTTTAACTTATAATTTTGTAATTTTACATTGTTAGCAGAATAGTTTAGAGAGTCTGGTACCTAGCTCTCTGAGTTAGTTAGTTTTCCCCAAAATATCAGTAATCAGTTAGTTTTTTGCCAATTTTTTGTAATTAAATTATCCCGTCAGTAATCAGCGAAAAATTCTCCCAAATCGCAGTATTAAAATTAACAATTTCCACACTGAACCTTCTTAAAGATAAAATCGTTTGCGATTCTCAGTATTCGATTATCCATTCAAACCTTCTGTCTACAGTTGATCTTAAAGGTTTAAGGGTGAGTGGTAGTGGCAACTGTATATAGCCTTACACCTCATTCGATAATATCTCTTATTCTAGCGTTTGACTTTTTTTTCTTTTCTCACTTACTAATGGTGCCTTATTTGCTCTCATAAAAACGAGAATGTTTTTAATAGAGAATTTTTAAAACGGCAATGCTTCGAACTTTATAATCATATAAATAGGTATTTTAACAAGCTTTTATCCCTCTCTCTTTTAACTTTAATACTTCTTAAAATACACCTAAAAAAATCGCCGTTTGGAATCGCATTTTGTTGAAGAAACAAAAAAACATTTTTTCCCACTAAATTCAAGTTTCTTTAACATACAAATTAATCCTACTCAGACTCATAAGGAATTTACTGGTTTAGTTGTATCTATACTTACGGATGCAGGGTAGGCTTGTACTGCAGTCTCGAACTTCTGTTTTAGGTCCAGGACAGGGGGTCATTTTGACAGGTGCGACGTATGGGCCAAAAGCACATTTCCTTTTTCTGTACTGTTTTCCTGATTGTTGGTTGCATATTTTCTTACAGACAGACCAGTTAGTCCAGTCATGCCAGATTCCAGGGTCTGAAGTTTTTAAAATAGTATTACATACCAGTAACAAAATCATCATCTATTTTTAAATTAAGTAACAGAACTCTTTGGTATGTGTAACTGAAACAGGTATTGACAAAAGCTGGGTTAGGCACAATTTAGGAAAACGGCTTTAAGCTCATAAATTAAAAACATCCTATTTGCTTTAATAAAAATATTATCATGTTGGCTTATTTTTGTTTCACATAACGATAACAAGTCATAGGTGCATTAATGTTATTATGATAGCAATATTATACAATGATGATAATTAACAAGAGATGGTAAACACTTTTTAAATCTTTCATTTATGGCACTAAAAACACTTACTGCACAGTGTGGTAGCTAGTATTAGTGGTTAATCGATTTCGTCATTATTCAAATAAATAAATAAATAAATACTATATTTTAAAAACTGAGCTGCCTCAAATATTAGTTCTATAAACAGTAATTGTGTTCGTGTTTTTTTTTGGTTTATCTCGGTCGATTGCCCAAAGTTAATAGTTTCTGGATATTCAGTGTTCGATGAAAAAAAATGCAAGGAGAACAATTGTTCTAGTTTGCTGTTTGGTCTTTGTTCGGTGGTGGCTTGTAAAACGAATGACTACTTACGATAACAGGGAGCTGCATTGTTGCAAGGCGTCTTTTCAACGGACGATCCATTGCAGATAATTTTCGGTACTCCAGAAATTGAATGCGTGTACAGGCATGTCCTGTTTCTTTTCTTATATCCATGCGCGACATTGCACTGAGTTCGCTGACATGGATACCAAACGCTCCACGCCCCCCAATAACCGTGGTCTGTTTAGAAAGAAAAATAACATTATGATCGGCCTCATATATCACTTTAGAACATTAGGTTTCTCTGTTAAAAACTAAGGCTGTTTAGGGCATTTTCAAGACCAATGATGGCCCAAAATTGAAAGTTTACTGATGTTAGCTCATCACTATTCATGCCAGATATGTTTCTCATCCCAAATATAAATATATAGAATATAATAGAATATAATACAATCGATAGCCCAGGGGAGTACTATCAGGCTGACGTAGTGGTCACCAGTCGCACCTCGCACCTCAACGACCCGGGATATTGGCACGTGGGCTGAAATATGTACGTCGATCTCAATCTGACGTCGATGATTTTTTATCGGGTACTCTGGTTTTCCTCCCTCTGCAAATACGACTTTCACAACGAAATCTGAGCCGTTGAGCGATTAAATATTAATCTCTAGCTAGGAAAAATGGGCAGCCATTTCCTTCGCAATTGACGTTAAATAAAATATTTCTATCTTTAATTTCTTTCTTTCTTTCTAGATCGAATTCAGGATCACAAAAACGAAAGCCATGAGCACTATATTACTGATAGCATGTGCTGACTTGCTTACACTTTAACAAAGGTACTTACTAACTTAAAATTAAACAAACGGGCTTTGAATCAAAATAAAAAACGTGTTAAAGTGTAAACAAGTATTTTTACCATTTTATGGCCTGAAAAGACTAGCAAAACACGATATCAAGTTTACGTCTGTTTTTGAAAACATCATAACTGCATCCCATAAAAAATTTTATAACAGAGAACACAGGGAAAAAAACAAAGATAACAAATAAGTGAGAAAATATTTACTCTTAACGCACAAGTCAGACAACCTTTGACTTGAAGTCGCACTGGGAGGCAAAACTGAGTTTGCAAAATTATTTGTCTTAATTCAACATTACCACTCACTTTGACAAGGGATAACATTGCAGTATTGGTAAGTATAGTTTGCTCCAGAGCATGGGGGCACGTAGCAAGCACGTGCTTTAAACTGTACGCCCTTGCCACATGGTTTGCTACACTTAGTCCAGTTGGTCCAAGGGCCCCAAACACCTCCAGCTGCAAAGCAAGCGAAGAATCTAACATTACAAAAGCTTTGCTCATACTTGCTAAAGGCAGCCTAACAGACAACTAAATTGAGCTCTAAAACCAAATGATTATTGTCTCAAACATAAACTAAATAACGTTTTTAGCTGACAAAGATTTATCAAATCAGTTACTGTTAATGTTTAGTACGAGGCAAAAATTTAATTTAAGCCATTGTAAAAAAAGTTCAACTATTGATGCCACTCCTGGCCTGATCTCAGAGGTTGTAATTAGACAAAATCTAGCAACTGAAATTATAATTTTCTAATTCCTTTCTTCTTTTATAAGTTTTTTTTTAATCCTGGCATTTCTTTTACTAATTAGTTTAAAATGTTTGAAAATGGTTTTGAATTAAACCGAAATATTACAAGGATTTGTGTTCTTTCGGAATTGCTTACTAAAATTTTTGTACACTTCCAAAATGTTTTTCGGAGTCGTTTTCCTATTACAGTTTAGAATCATAATAACATTTCTCTATCTATACGTATGTATAGATAGAGAAATGAATCGCCACGCAGAAAGTGGCGATTCATTGGACACATTCTCCGAAAAGATAGTACATCCATCAGCAGGAAAAGACTCTTTTGGCCGCCTGATGGCAAGCGCAAAAGAGGACGCCCCAGGTCTACATGGCGTAGAACATCAGAAAAGGAGTTGGAAGATCTGGGGTTGTCCTGGGCAGTCGTCAGGAAGAAGGCGCAGGATCGACAGTGCTGGAGAACAGTTGCTGAGGCCTTATGTGCCCGATGGCACGAAAAGGACAGATGATGATGATGATGATGAAATGATCTTAGAAAAATTTGGCTTTTAGTTTTTAGGATTCAAAGAAATAAGAGCTGAAAGTGAAAACAAAATGTGGCAAGATGTCAGAAGTCTGTTTATGAAAAATTTGTGTCGGAAAGAAAAGAATGTCACTAGTGCGCCGATTACTGGGCCATGGGCGAGGCTTGAACTCGTGACGAATCTCAAATTCAACTTTCTTGCCACATCTGATTAGCTTTTTTTCGAAAATCCTATTGTTTACTTATGGGTCTGCCAAAATTAAATGGCTTTTTTAGGTAAACTGACATGTACAGCACTAGTCCTTACCCACCACTAAACTTCGTCGAAACTAATCACTTTAAAATGACTGACTGCCTGCCTTGGCCTTTGGTTTTCATTCATCCCATGCTGACTAGTTTATATTTGCATGGAGTCATGTCTCAAAATGTCAATTTTAGCCTTAAGGCAAACGACAACGGATTCATAAACAAAGTCTTTCAAATTTCATTGAATTTGGCCGTTTTCACTGCAAAACAATACAATAGTTGTAAAAGGATTGTGCATGCAAATGATCTGCTGTGACTCATGCCACTTGGCAATACCTTATATGGTGTTGTTTACAATTTAGGGTTCATCCAAGGTAACTGTTAAAGTGCGCATAAAATCTCAATCCTCTCCCTGATTGAGTTGTGTAGTGTTGTTTGAAATTCCCATTAAGGCATTGGCCAAAAATGAATTTATTTTTAAATGGCGCTTAAATTAAAACAATTACGGTACATCAAGCATCAGCACTGAGTTGCAACCAGAAAGGCAAGAGGTGAAGGATTATGGGACTTGTACGCTGATGACCTAGTGATAACAGCTGAATCAGAAGAGGAGGCAGTTAGGAAATCTAGTGTATGGGAAAGAGAGATGGAAACTAGGGGATCAAAGGTAAACATAAATAAGACCAAGTTGATGGTGATAGGTACAGAAAAGGTACCCATGTGGGGTTTACCGCAAAGGAGTTGGAGCAAACTCAGTATGGTGTCAGTGTTGTGAAAGGTGGTGCTACCAGAGATGTTCGGGGCCCAGAAATCTGAGAAGAGAAGGTGATAACTTTAAGTTAGATGTCCAATGTGTGTGAGGGAAGTTGTGGTAGTGCCACAGGGATTGAGGTGGGAGAAGATAGTCTGCAGATAGTGGACAGCTTTCGTTATCTTTGTAATGTGATTTCATGTGGAGGAAGGCATGTCATCTTCCAGTACCTTACTCCAGGTCTTCTTTGGCCTAGCTACTGGCCTTCTACCAACATTTTATCTTTTTAGAGTTTACTCTGCTATTAAATACAAATACAGTCCAAGATGACTTGTTTGACATTTATTGGAAGTATTTAATGATTGACTTTATTTGCCCACTAGATCTCAAGCAGGAGTTAGCTGTGAGACAACTAGAGCAGAAAAAACATCCTGAAGAGGATTCAAACAAGGAAAACAAGCAACCAGATATTGTTTCAACTCCAACAAAGGCAGAACATTCTGTTCCATTCTCAGAATCTGTAACCAATATTTCAACAAGCTCTATTGGCACGTCACCATTACATTCAACTTATGGAACCTCACCCTTGACTCCCTCTGCAAGAATATCAGCATTAAATATTGTTGGGGATCTGTTGAGAAAAGTTGGGGTATGTAGATTGTTGATACAGTTATCATATTATTTCATCTATTAATTTTTTGTATAAACAAAACATTATGTGCCTGTGTAAAAGTGCAATTAAAGTTTTTAAATGGTGGTCCAAATATTAAATTTTTTATTGTAAGAATTCTAAACATATTATTCACACTTAAATCGACGTGGAGTTGTCATGTGGCGGAGTAATGTGATTTACTTTCAGCTACTAAGATGTAAGAGAATTTATTGGAATGATGACACAAT
Source organism: Zoanthus solanderi (assembly GCA_024336925.2). Classification (NCBI taxonomy): domain Eukaryota; kingdom Metazoa; phylum Cnidaria; class Anthozoa; order Zoantharia; family Zoanthidae; genus Zoanthus; species Zoanthus solanderi. Next base: position 10,022 of record JANCMA020401394.1, read on the forward strand.
AGACACAGTACAGTGCTTTGGCTGTACAGAATAAAATGTTCTAGCATGTGACTTTTAACTATGAGCAGATAATGATCTTCATTCAGCAGTTTCTACTCATAAAATTTACAGCAACTCAACAGATAAGAACCTATATTAAAATTTTTGCCTGAATAGGTTGTTATGTGTAGGATGCTTAAGTTTAAATTTAGCCTAACAGTTTCATAAAATCCAAGTTCTTTTACACAGGTTTTTACTATATTACTTGAAGCTCGTGGAAACTCTTGGGATAAACTTGTATGCACTTTTTGCGTTCTGGAATGAATAGAAAGATTAGAGTTAAACAGGCAGTTTGGTTACTTAGTCTTATCACCTGGGTGTATTATGTTACATGTTGTTTATGTGCTAAATGTCTTTATTATGTGGAAGATAAAATGTTAAACATTTTAAAAATCTACAATTTGGTAGATTTTTAATTTTTGCACCTTGTTGGAGACGAGGTGAAGGACTGTGACATCAGTAAACACTCTCCTTTCCAAAACACTGTAAATTAAACTTAAAAATTTACCAATTATCACTATTTTCATGGTAGATTTAAGTGGTAAAGTCCACTACCAACGTGGCCTTACTGCCGATCAATAGCTTTAAGAAACTGATTGTTTCTATTGAAACACCCACACAGCACCCCATTTATGATATTTAAAAACCTACAACCTTGCAAGTGTATTAAATTATAAAAACAACATAGAATAAAAAGTCATGTTTTTAGTAGTACTTTGTTTGTACTTGATATCTTGGTATGAAATATCTTTTTCAGCTGTCCATTTTCTTCTCTTTGTGTAAATCCAGTCATTCCTTGAATGTGTGTATCAACTTTTCTCTTTATCATTGTTAGGCACTGGAGTCAAAACTTGCATCTTGTCGTAACTTTGTAAAAGAACCCCCAAGAGGGGTTCGTGGTTCTACTGGTTCAAGTAGCCCTACTGATTCACCAAGGTAAGATGAGCAGTTGCAGACAGTCAATCTCAAAAAGTTCAAGGGCAGAGGGAGTGTGTTGGGTGATGTGGGGAAGATGAGAGTAGGGGTGGGGGGGGGGGGCAACAGTCAACAGGAACGCCAAGGGAAAATGAAGTGAGTGTGGGATGGAGGAAATGAACTTGTTGGGAGTTGAGGAGCACGTTGTAAAGGAAT
>JANCMA020401500.1:0-11191 GCA_024336925.2 Zoanthus solanderi
ACGAAGACAACATGTTGTGCCCAACAATGTTGGATGATGTTGTCCCAAAATGTTGCATCCGTTTAAACGGGCCTTAAATTGAAATCATTGTAAACATTTATGGAGACTCATTTCGGACTAAAAGAGACAACGAGGACTATCGAATGATCAGACGAGGCATTTTTCTTACACGTTTATATAGAAGTTGAAACTAAACATAATTTTTTCTGATTTAATTTTGACATATTTGATTTTAAAAGTTTTAACAATTTTAATTGATCCTCACTCCGGAATTACTGAACGTCAGTGTATTTACTCTATTTTTGAAAGGTTTTTGCAGATTTTTAGATTGTCTGTCAAAAGATGTTGCAACTACATGAAAAATACAAGGTCTAAGATTGCTGTAGTGTGTGTGAAAAAAATTTCTAAAATTCCACACAAATGAGATATACTATATTTATACTTTATACAAGTTGTCAAGAAAATTTTAATTTTCGCAAAAACGAAAATTGTATATTTGCTTTACTTTTTCCGAGTAAACAGGACAAGGTGTAAGAATAACATATTCAAATCTTCCTATTTTGATTGGAAAGAATGAAAAACAATTAACCTAAAACAGAATTTAGGATGCCAAATGGTTATGGGCATTTTGGAAATATGACCTAGTCTTAGTTTTGAAAACTTAACAACTGCAATTGGCTAAGCGCTCAGAACAGCGTTTCGTTGTTAGCTAGGAAAGTTTGCAAGGACAATCACACCTGTAGTTCAGTTTCTTTGCATACAACACCTTTGGAAATTCTCAAAATTAAAACAAAACATTAAGAAAAGCTTCTAGTGATTTCAATGCGCAAAATCTAATTTTCTTTTTTTGTTTAATTGTTTTAGAGTGTTAAGGTTCTCATCTGACTTTACACAAAGCAAAATTTATGAAATACGTAGTTATACATTCAATTTCCTCTCTTTTCTCGATAGCACGTTCTCTTGTTTGACTTAAAAATTTTAAAACAAGAATGACAATTTTTAACCTTTTTGGTTTATTTACAAACATGTTTCGGCGTTACTTACGCCATAATCAGTGTGAATATACAGCGATGGCGTAGGTAACGCGTAGGTAATGCCGAAACATGTTTGTAAATAAACCAATGCAAAAAGGTTAAAAATTGTCATTCTTGTTTGAAAAATTACTGGCCTCGCGGCTGATACAACGACCGTTTGACTTAAAAGATGTAAAATTTTGTATTTGTAGAAAAAAGTGTCTGAGAAATGTTGAACAAAATTTTGCATTGCGTGTATTTCCAATTCACTATTCAACAAAAAAAATTAGGAATTTTTTAAAGAAAATAACGATGTCTTTCACGGAAATCCGTTCTCAAATATCTGGAAGAATTTCAATTCGTTTTGAGTGCTAATCACAAAATTATTAATACAAGATGTGAGAATTGCGAGACGCTTGCAGCTGTTCTATTGATTAAACTTACAGTTACATAGTAATTCCTTATAAAATGAGTACAAAAACGAGCCACACAGCTTGAAAAGAAACAGGAATAAAGATTTGTACAACATCGCGTAATTTTATACTACTCAAGGCTAAACATTTTATGATAATCGCGCCATGAGTAGTGTAAGGAGTAGACATTTAAAGCGTACGCTAAATCAACACTAAGGATAAAAATAACGCTTGAAATGTCAGCTCCTTGCACTACTCATGGCAATAATCATAAAAGTTTTAGCCCTGAAATGTTTAAATTATGCTTTGCTTCTACTCAAATATTATTTTTCATTCTTTTTTAAAATATTCATAAACAGAGTTTTATTGCTGCATGTTGAGTTACTTAAAGAACTCAAGATATCTTTTAAAAAAAAAAGAGAATCCAGCATCTCGAAAACTAAAAATAAACACGCCATCGATGGCAGCATTTGACCTGAAATGAAAACACTTGTTTTTTAAGTAAGTGTGCGCTTCCCATTTTTTAAGCATTTAGTTGCGGGGTATTTTTTCTTGTTTTCAAAAACACGACCGTATTTTTGTTATAGAAAGAAGAAGGGTAACTTTTGATTCTTCGAGCGAAGAGAGACAGTGAAAGATCTCAAAGATTTTAATTGTATGAAACAAACTTTCCAAAAGAAAGCCTCGGGTTCGTTTTTTGGAGCAACTGCCTGGTAACCAGGCAGAGGATCATTGCATCGGTGTGTTTGCGGTTTTGTCAAACTGTGAGAGATTTTAATCTTAAATTCTTAAAAGAATATACCGGGTAGCTCGATCTCGTTTTCGGATTTTGATTTCGCAGCAAACAATCCCTCAATGGGGAATTGGATTTCTGTCGAATGAAATACGAAGAATTTTCGGGTTAGTTCAGTTGCATAGGCTGACAAATCGTCCAAATGATTACTTTATTCGGAGAGTTTGCCACAATTGAGTTATTTCTTGCTTATTCAAGGTGAGCTAATTTGCAATGAGCATAAAACATTTTATGTCATATATAAATGGGATGCTACGTCTGTGTTTCGATAAAAACAATTTGATAAATATATAAGTTTTACAACGCATTTCGTCAAACTCTGAAAGCCTGCAATTTATCAAATTGTATAAAACATTTTAGTTCAAAAATTTAGGCTCTTTGGCAAATGTTGTGGAAAATAGAACTTCTATAATTTCGAGGAGAATTTGCTTGCAGGTCATGCCGTATTCATTTTTTTATGCGCAGCTTAACATTTTGGTGGTGTTGCGACTCCTTTTCAAAAATCATTTCTTCTTGGGAAAGCAAATAAGCTAAACTGCCCATCCCATAGAGTTCCTAAGTCTTTTCCTCACTACGACACTAGATTACATATTCTTGCACATCAAGAATTAATTGATGTGGAAACAATTAGTTTTAGAAGCTAGAGAGCTGTTTAAAAAATACCTAAGCATAACCATTATTTAGCACATGATTTCAAACAAGGGAACTTTTTTCCAAACGTCTTTTAGCATTTCAAGCATTTTAAGAAGTTTCGAAGGTACAAAAATTGCGCGGTGATTTTCCGTGCTGCGTCAATTATTATACTTTTGTAAAAGCTATTTTAAAAGTACTTTCCGAATGAATGAAGCTGATTCTTTTTGTAAATATCTTTTACTCAAATTACCCTTTAAAATTTCAATCGAAGCTCTGAGATTGACCAAAATAACTGAATTTGTGGGTAGACTTTTGGTTCAAACCGAACACTTTCATCTGCCAAACTGAAAGTCAACAAAAAATACAAAAATTAAAAGAAACACCATTATGGTATGTAAATATATCTAATGTTGAGCAAAACACAACTTTTGCTCGCTTTTCTGGAAAGTGAATTTATCAAAGTCAACTACATGCATTTTCCGTGATGTAGAATTTCTATAATTTTTCCGATATGAGCTTTTACCAAAAGGTCGTCAGATTAACAGGAATTTAATTGTAATTAAGTTTGACAAACATATTTCTGCATTTGCATATGCCATCTTCAGTGTAATGCGAGTGTTACAATCGGTGGTGGTGTTTAAAAGAAGAATAGTACTATGAAACAACAAAAATACCGCCACAGTAGTAACACTCGCATTACACTGAAGATAGCATATGCAAATGCCGAAACATGATATCAAACTTTAAAATATGTGCTTTTACTAATGTTGCCAACGAACCAGCAGAGCGAATTAAGACGCAAGGCTTTTGGGGAGGAAGAGTAGAGCCGTTCGTGCACGAGTTCGCTCAATCTCGGAAGCGAAAAGCATTTGAGATTGAGCAAGGTAACTTTGTATGACCTAATAAAGAGCCAATCGTAGTACGTGTTCGTTTTAGGTAAGCCAATCCTACGGCGAGTTGTTTTGCTTTTGAGAACCAATTTTACGATGTGTCATGCACCTCGTCGTTCATGCACCCGTGTTTTGGTGCAGCGAACTTGTGGTTTTACTTCCGATTTTATTTGACTTTTTTGTTTTAATTGTATTATTTGTACGTGTTTACTTTTGTAAAGCGATCTATGGCAAAAAGCAAGCTAAAAAATCCAGTTATCGAAAAGAACTTGAGTTGGCCAGCGTGTAAAACAGTCGTAACCTTAAGAACCCAAACTTTATACCTAAAAAAATCCTTCAATTGATAAAGTATCGTAGCAAACCAGTAAATAAAGCAAACTTGCACTCAGAAAAATTAAGTGTTTAAAAATCGTTCTATTTAGAATTTTTGTCGAATTTTCAAACTTTTGTCTTGTTCGTTGGCACTTAGCAATAGCCACTGCTAATACTTGTATAATTAAATTTGTTTGCGAACTAAGCTTACAATTGTGTAGTCGCAGGTTGTTATTCACCGGAACAACTATTAATACTATACCCACTCCAGCACTATGGAGTATTACTGACAAAGATTAATGAGACATTTTCTAACATTTACAAAGACGATCAAGCTAGAGTCTCGGGATTAGCTCACAAATTTTGCTGTTCTCTTTTATCACTTACAGCGCTAAAGGAGAAAATGGCGAAACTAAACCATTTATACGTTCTCTTTAAAACTCTCTACGCAACTTGGTTACTTCAGAACAAAACAAATGACCAAAAGCGCTCATTTGTTGTCAATGCAAAAAAAGACAGCATTGTAATTAAGATAAGCAGAAAGGTAGTAGTATAAGCTGTAGAAATTAAGAAAGAGTTTACAAATCCTCAAATCTCACTGCAAGTGTTTTTCTAGTTTGTAATTGGTTGGGGAAAATGGTAATATTAATAATAATGAAAGAAAAATTAATTATTTAAATCTAAAGAGGCTATTGTAACTTCATAATCTTTACCAGTACACTGTGGAAAGTTAAAAATAATGTACTAACGATGTGCTAGCAATTAAAGATTGGTCAAATGTTGCTCTTCGTATGTGCTGAGGATAGACAAACACTATTTTTAGTAATAATTTGGAATCTACGAATAGACCATTAGCTTTGAATGAAAACCGTACAATATTCGTAAGTGGAGAACCCTTAGTTTCTGTATGTGTTGCTAATAGATATAGTGAAGTGGTTGCAATATAAATGACGGTTTTCTGAAAACCAAAAATTTACTTTAATTAAACTTTTTGGGAAACCCTTTTTAAAAATAGGGTTTATTTAAACTCATCTATTTTTGGAACTTAAGGAAAATTTTTAAACACTTGCCAAAAAAACATTCATGTTCAGTCAGGTCATTGTAAATTTGAATACATGTCTTACTACTTTTTGTTTTTGTTTTTTCATTAAAGTTTTCATTGTGTGAGAGAAATGATTTGCACATTCATAGAGTCTAATTTTACACCAGCAGCTTCTCGCACTTTCAAGTCTAATCAATTTTTAACCAGAATAAGAATCTTTTTTATCCATTGCAGTGACATCCACATAGGAAATTTTTCGAAAATCGTTAAAAAAGGGGCAATGAACTTTGACTACTGACCGAGGTAGAGTTATCAGGTAGGACAAGAACCTGTTTCATTGTCAAGGATTTGATAGCGGTGAATCACTGATGGCAGTTGACTTGAACTAACAGCCCACAAACTGATCCTTGATCTGACTGATTTCAAGAAAGAAGTTGAAGGCTTCCATTTTGCGGTAAGGTCCTTCATTACAATATATTGTTCTAAGAATGTAACGCACTTTGAAGTGACAGCGTGCGCCATAAGTGTTTTTGAGCAAAGGTTGAAATCTAATTTTGGTTGAAAATCTGTGAGTGCCGATTTTGACAAAAAATACTTAACAAACTTATATAGGAAAATTTGCTGTAGATAATACTCTCTACCGTTTTGAAAATCTACAATCTACTTTGGTTTTGTAGTCATTACAACTATTCTAATACCGTTCTGTCGGTCATTTCGAAATCAGTTTTTGTTATTTATACTAACCGAGTTGAAAGACTCATTTTTGCAATGAAACAAATTCACCGCCACTAAAAAAAATATGTAAAGCTTCATAAAGAAAGTACATTGTATGACTAAATTATTCTACTAATGACATATATTTTTGGTTCAATTTTAACTACCACAAAATTAGTTTAAACTTTAAACACGGCCGGAAACTAACCTAAATTAAAGTTAATGTTTGAAACTTCCGTTTCTAGTTGTTCTTTAAAAAAAGAAAGAATAGTTCTTATAAGGTTATCAAAAGCACTCTTTTATTCTTAAGGAAATTTTTTGCTCGTTGTAACCGAATTAAGATGCAAACTCGACTTTACGAAATACACAATTTGACACGTACACGCTCGAAAACGAGAACTAACAGCGAAAGAAATATTCGACTGAATTAACCGATTGAAAAAATCAATAAATCAACCAATCATAAACCAAAATAAAAATTCGATGTCCAAACAGTTGGAAACAAAACAAAATTATAATTGTGGCAAGGAAAAGGTTTCCTTGTGCGTCATTTGGCCGTGGTAATTGTTCGCCGGGTGAAAAAATTGAAAATGTGTAACTAAATGATGTTTTAAGAATATCTTTGTGTGAGAGTTTTAAAATTAAACTGCTATTTTTGTTGGGAGCTTGGTCCAAGATAAATTTTACATTAAGAACTTAAATTTTTGTTTTTCTCGCTAGAACTTGTGCGACGCTGGAAAAAGCGAAACCACGTCAATTTCACGTAAAAAACTAGTAACTATGCCAACGTTTAAATAAAAAGACAATTATCATTTATTTTTGCAAAACCATAAGCTATACTAAAAATACTTTACCTTTTTATGATTTCAACAAACCAGCTTTACTTAGAAACGTTAGCATTATACTAACTTTTTAGACGTTTTCAGAAAACCTACAGCGGCTGTAAATGGCGTCTGCGTGTTTGATTTTGAGGGCATTTTGCTCTAGCGCAATACGAACCGTAAATAAAATAAGGTAGGTTTATAATTTTTGTAAAATAATTCGTACTGAAAACATTTTTCGATTCTCAACAAATACTTTTGTATACACAAATACTTAGAAAAAAAGAATCTATGCATGAATTTTAAGGTGATCAACATTATCAGAGGCAATGATCTTTTTAAAGTATGCATTAATGTGGATCACGATTTTATAACTGCCACTGGTTTTTATTACTGCTCTAGAACAAAATTGATGGCACTCTCGAAACAACCCCTCAATTGGTGTGTGCATGAATGAGTACGTATTAACTTCTTTGGAAACATAACCTTGTGATTTGGTTTCGTTTGTTTAGGCTATTAGGTGAAGTTAAAAAACAAAGGTTTTCCATTCCCTTCCGCATTAATTTTTGGGGCCGCATCAATTTTTTTTTCTATTTGCCTATGAAACTAGAAATTAACTGGTGCTGCTGACACGCTACAGAACTTAATTAGGCTTTAGTTTTCAGCAATATCGAGCTCTCAATTAATTATATAATCAAAATTTGGGACGAAAACAAAAAGCAACAGGCGTTACTTTAACACTTGTTCCCCACTTCCCGTTCGACAAAAAGCAACAGGCGTTACTTTCGCTCTTGTGACGTGTTTTGTTTGTGTTTTGATACGCAACAAAATTTTAATGCCTTAGTACGCTAGGCCTATGGTGGACAGGCCAATGACCTTGGGGATTTATATTTCAAGTTCGCTTCTGGAGAATTTGACAATGGAGGCATCAGTATTTGAACACAGAAAAGCCCGTATGCATTTTGTTATGCCACGTCGTTACACATGATCGAGTTTAGCTTTGTTTGCTGCTTACACTAATGTGTGTATGCTCTCTAGCGTAACAAACAGACAAAGACAACTAAATCATGTGAAAGGAAATGGGAAAACCAAATGTACAAGCGAAAGAGGTCAATTGTACTTAACCCAAATCGACCAGCACGTACGTGTAAATTGGAAATGTCAGCGGTTTTGCTCACAAATGCTTGCTCGAAATCCTTGAAAATAGAGATCATCGTAGAGGTAAGGTATATCTGCAATATTTTAAGCCACTCTTCTTCGATAAATTTACACAAGGAAATGTTCCTGAAGCAGATTTTCACAATTTTTGCGATGCGAGATTACAGTATCAAAGGGCCCCTTGTGAGTTATCTCCGCCGTGGATTAAGTCATTTACCATTTTCAATTAAAATGCAATGTTCCTAAGAGGTAGAGGTCCCAGGGATACACAAATGTTTCCTAGCTCGGAAATTGGATCTGATTAGTTTGCTTCTATTAATTAAAAGGATGGATACTTGTGGATAGCTTATCATTTTAAGAAAAAACTGCTAAGTTCCTCCTCGGATCTGCAGTCAAAATGCTTACTTCGATTTTTTTTGCAATTCCATTCCCATCTTCACTTTAAAAACTACTGGCCTGAGACGAAGGTTTATATGTTGACAAAAGTCAAAAACTTTGGAAGGCAACTCCACTGTTTACTTACCTCGATCTTGTTCGAGTTTACCGGATAAAGCTTCAAGTAGCATCAAAGCTGGAAAATAATCTGCGATTCTAATTCGATTCCATAGTCAGACATTAAACTCAATAACTGAAGAGAAGACTTTCCACACATAAAGCAAAATGCAAAGCCTGAGAGAAATCCGCCATGTTTGATCGCTGCCTATTTTTGAAAATGCTCGCTCCAGTCCTAAAAGCCGTGCTATAACAGCCAGACGTAGAGTGACATTTTAGCCGCCTCACATTATCTCATCCTGCAATTCGTGCACGGATGAGATAAAAACCATACTGAACTATTTCATGAAGGAGTTTTATTCACAAGATTTTGTTCACCCTCAAATCAGGCCACTGCTGGAAAAAATCAAAAACATAGGGATTGTTTTGTACAATCACTCGAAACTTTCTTTCACTTTCATAGGAACTAACATATTTAAACAAACAATTGACAGCTGAAGAAGAAGTAGACGTATTTGTGTTTTTTGAAAAAGAATGGGAATTAAATGCCTATTATTAAATATATTTACTATTTCAACTCAGGTCTCCAACCCAAAAAACCTCTTTTTTTTTTTGTGAAGAGTCACTAAATACACCTCGTTTCAATACAGCGTATTGTCATGTAAAAAAGCAGTTTAGTGAAATAATAAGAGTTCAGAAAATAAAGTAAAAACACTCCGGCCGGCTCCCTTTTTTAGAAATCCGGACGGGAAACATTTGTTTTTTTTTTTACTTGGCCTCACAGAGTATTAAAGTGCATCAAACGTTTTGCATAACATTTGTATTCGTTTTTAAGGCTTTTCATTTTATAAAAATACCGGAATGTATTCAGTCGTATAGTTTATGGCGGGGAAACAAAACTTTTTTATGTCAAATGTATTTAAGATCGAATTCCCAAAGAAAACCCTTCATACATCACATAAACTGTAATTAACCTATTTTATATGCATACATCTTTAGTGCCCATGAACAAACTGAGTAATCACAAAGAAAAAGGAATCACTAAGAATCTCTCCTGCCGTTCTGAAACGCCATAATCAGCAAGTCATGAATAGTCTAGTATAAATACAATTCAAAAATACAGCAAATGCAATAAAAAACAACTACTAAAATTTTCAAGTAAATAGAAAGAAAAGTGACTGTAAAAGGTATCTGTTATTTTAATAAAAAGTAAGGGCGTTTTTTGTTCAATGTTTGTTTTTTCAAGTAATCAATAAACACTTGTAAATGAGATTTTTCAGACACACAAGATAAAAATATTCTGATAAAAACTTTGAAATGACTTATGTGTGCCGCCTAAACGACTGACAGTATATATATAGTCAATATCCTAGCCGTGTAAACAATCATGAGAAGTACGGAAACTCAAAAATGAAGTACTTAGAAGAATTCAAATATTAGTAATTGTTTTTTGCCCTATTTGCATTTGAAAAAAGTGTGTTCTTATAATATAATGGTTGCAAATCTTGAGTAAAAGAGAGATGTCGCTATACATATAAATGGCAAAGGTGGGGAAAATTGAAAGTTATTAAACCTTTTCAAATTTTACAAATGACATTAAATGGCTTTAGACTTTTTTCGAGAATATATATGAAATAAAATTTTCGAAAGCCTTAAGGGAAATAAATTGGTACTCGATGTTTCCTTAATTAACAAAATTGTAGCAAGCAGTTATACATAAATACTAAGATATAAAAATTTTTAATCATTGCAAGATTATCTGATGACAAGAAAGCCGACAAAACTCTTTCACAATGGCCTTGAAGAAAAGCTTGTTGACAAATGTTTGACGCCAAATTAAAAGACCTGTTTCGTTCTTACTTCATTCGTATACTCACTGAACATATCTATGAGTGAGAGAGTTCTTTCAAGGGTTAGGAATATATTAACCAGATTTGAATTTTATTATAAGGGGTTAAGCTGAAGAAATAATTATGAATGACAAAAGTCTTAGGCAGGGATAAAAAGGACAATTCTGGTAAGTGTCTGAGAAACGCTGTAGATGGATATACAGAAATGCTAAAAAAACCCGTCCTTGTTCCGTAAAACCTGATCTCAACATGTTAAGAAGTAAGACAGAAAATTTAATGTGGTATATGAATTAAGATGATATTTTTTGAGATTAATTTTAGAAAATTTTAAAATGTTCTAGTACTTGTCTCTAGCTGTATACAGATTTTAGTTTACCAGAGTATCCATTGGAGTCGGTTTTTGCTGACGGGTTTACCCTGGCTAGTAAAGAAATTATTTCTATTATTATTAGTAGCGAAGTAATAGCTGAAATTGCTTCAGCGAGTAAGCACATTTGATTTATATGACAGCGACAACGTGACATAACAAGAAACTAATTTTGGTTTTCAATCAGTTGTGCTTGCCACTCCGAGTCGCTTTAAAGAGACATTTCGTTCCTTTTTTTACTTTTTTTGTGCAGTTCAAAATATTAATATTTGATCTTTTAAAGCTGCCCTTTCCATTATTGAGGTCAAGAGTATAGGCCTTTTGAATTAAGGATTACTTAAACTACACTTATCATACCGTTTCACATACACGAGTGCTTAGCAAATAGTCTTGGATAATCGGTTATATCAACGAGTTATTTGTCTAGCAGAAAACCAAAAACACTTTTTAATAAAAATTTAAAAAAAAACACCGCGGAATATTAAAAGTTGAACTGATAAGCTCAGGTAGGATTGTTGGTTCTGAAGAAGACACAATACCCAATCCAACCTGATTTGAACATCACCGCCAAATGCATTTTCTCTATCATATTTTCATCAGATGAGTATAAAGATTGTTTAATAAGCAACCTTCGTTCACTGTAAAAAATCCGCGCATGCAATTGGTCAAAATTGATCACGTGATTTCGGTCTA